>CANUEP010190233.1:0-16344 GCA_947857235.1 Jatropha podagrica | reverse complement strand
CCGCCGCGGTTTTTGGGTGGGGGTGGGTCTTTTTTTTTTGTTTTCTTTGTTTGTTTTTGTTGGTGGTTGGGGGTGGTTGTTGTGTTTGGTTGTGGTTTTTTTGGCTGGTTTGTCTGGCGCATTGTTTTTTTTTTTGTTGTTTGTGTTTTTTTTTTTTTTTTTTTTTTTTTTTTTTGTTTTTTTTTTTTTTTTTTTTTTTTTTTTTTGTCTTTGTGTCCTTCGTGGTGTGTTTGTGTGGGGGGGGGGGGGGGGGGGGCGCGCCCGCCCGGCCCCGCGCCCGGGGGGGGCCGCCCCCCCCCCCCAGAATGGCAGGGATGTGTTTGTAGGCAAGTCCTACAAGCGACGTGGGCCACAAGATTAATTGGCAGAATTAAATCTGCACAGGTTTCATGGGATGCATCAGCTCAGTTCAGTGGTTCTATTATTTTCTATTTAAATATTATTATTATTACTTCCTAATTAGCTATTTTAATTACGATAGGATATCTTCGAGTAGTTGTCTTTCAGTAGTTTCTAACTCTATTTAGGAAACTTACTTCTACTATAATTACTTTATTAGAGCTAGTATTTCACTATAAATTGGAAGCTTTACGTATTAAATAAACAAGCAGATTATTTTCAACTAATTGAGATCTAGACTCTCTCTCCTAACGAGTCTAAGGTTAGAGCTCCCTTCCACGAGCTCTCGTTCTTTTTTCCTCTTCAGCAATCATAGGTCGAGGAAAGAACAGATTTAAAACAAAAGCTTTAGCTCCTGAATCTGATCTCATTCTTAATAGACCTGTGACGAGATCTTGGACGCGTGAACACAACACTATGCCACAAAATTTTGGGACTTCAAGGATTACTAATAGTATTGAAATAATTCGCACACCATTGGAAATATCAACCGAAAACTATACTCAAAGATATTGAAAGTTTTTTAGGATATTTTTATTTCTTTATTATTAGTATGCTACTGTGGTGCTTCCCTATGTAGTATTTTGTTTTACATTCAGGATAAGTGCATGTGCTCCCAACCAAATTTCATGATGAGGAAACTCTCACATTATCCTTTTAATCCTACTCGAAAAACCCAGCCGGGTAACCTTGATTGAACCCAAAAAACTATTAGAATTCTGAGGAAGAAACCAAAAACCAAGGTAATATTTGGCAAGGAAATTTCCTCAATAACTTGATGTAAAATAGATTGGAGGTTCCTTACAAAAGGTTACAGTACTGCACAAAGATAACCTAAAAATCCTACAGTAAAAAAATATATTGATGCACAACAAGGAAACAATGAAAATGACAAGCATAATCTATTATGAGAATGATGAAACCTTGTCAGGGAGGCATCTGTTCTAGGAGACAAGAAAAGCAAAAGGAAAAGGGAAAAAACATGATTCAAAATCACTGAAGCTGACAATAAGCATAATTTAGTTTACGGAGCAATTGGGCTTTCATATACAAATAGAGCAATTAATAAAGTTCTAGAAATTTACCTGTCAAAAAGGATGTCATTAGCAAGATAAATAATATGGAGTTGCCTCTCAGGATCGTCCAGGGCAAAAACTCTGTCCCTTAGTGCTTCAGCCAGAGCCGGTGCAAATGGGGACCGCTGCATGAACCAAGTTTTGGCACCCTTAATAGATTCCTTGGTTCCATTAAGACTGTTAAGCACATTTCTCAGCTCCATCGCAACGTCAGGAGGAAGTGGACCAGAGAGACCTTTGAAGGAATTGGTTGACGAATCAAAATCTAGTCGACCAACAGACCCAAAAGGCTGTGAGTGCTGATGATGATGCTGCTGTGGGTCATAAAAAGGAGGAAAAGGAGGTTGGTGCATTGGAGGAGCACCAACCATTGAGTTCGAGGGTCCAACAGCAGGATTCATCATTGGGTTTGGCGAAGGATGCATAACTGACATGGAAGAAGATGGAAAAGGAGGGTTGAAGGGCCCACCTGGGGGATGTGTAGATAACCATAGCTTGTATCGATAGTAGTTGTGGCCCTCACCCCCAAAGAGGAAACTGTAAGCAGGATTATCCTTTTGCTTTTCACGGATCATGACTTCAAACTCAGGGCCATTTTTGGTGGCATACTCAACAAGTTTGTCAATAACTTTTTGCATCTCAGGATCAGATGGAGGAGGAGCTGGAGGTGGAGCTGAGTCGTAAGGGCCATGGAAAGGAGAAGGATATAGATGAGGAGGTAAATGGGGCGGGAAAGGAGGGGGAGGATGCTGCTGATGAAGAAGGTGAGGATGTGGAGGAGGGTGAGGATGAAGCTGAGGTTGCTGCTGCTGCTGCTGCTGCAAGTGGTGAGGGTAAGCGAATTGTTGTATGGAAGTATGGGGAGACATAAATGGAGGTGGAAGAAACTGCTGATGTTGATGTTGAGGATGAAATCCAAATTGCTGCTGCTGTGTTGGCATATTGGCAGTTTGTCGCTGCTGCTGCTGGGCAAATGCCATGGCAGAAGCCGCTGCTGCAGCATAATCATGGCCTTGTCGGTCCATCAACCTAAAATGATATCAAACTCTTGTTATTTTTTCACAAATATACATTGTCGAATATCATACAATCATTACGATAAACTGATGTCCGTTTCAGAGTGCATATTGACTCTTTGGTAAACCACGTGTGTAATATAGCAGACAGGTTAAAGGGAAAAAAAAACACATTACAGTCAATTTTCCAACTATTTGAAGGTTTCAATTTGACTGTTTCCTGATATTTGCAAAACCTCAACGGCAGTAATGGGATAAAATGAACAGAAAGAGTCCTTGAAGTAATTTAAATTATGCAGGCATCTTTTTTCTGAAATGCTAAGAGAAATTTGAACACTGCCTATCTTAATACAAAAAGAAAGACAGCCAGAGAAGAGGAGCTAAAGAAAGAGTTTCCTTGCGCTATTGCTTAAGAGAAACCGGTTGGTAAATCAAATTAGCATGCTCACGTACTGAGATAGATTTATATAAGTCCCAGAATATTTAATCTAAGTATTTACAGATAATTAAAAAAAAAAAAATATTATACGATTCAGAATTCATAAAGCTATGATTTTGGCTCAATTTCTGAAGGACCATAGGGACTGTAATGTACCTTAAATGGAATATAAAGCTTAAAAAGTAGAAATCAACAGAAACAATTAATGCCATCTTAAGCTCCTGCTTAAATCTAAAAAAAATAAAAATTCATCGTGCTAACAGAAAAGGAGAAATAACGAAGTGTCCTACCGTCAGATGGAATTAGAAGCGAAGAGTAGCTTGCTATGCTGGCGGTAAAGGATTCTTCTCCTTCTTCTTCTTCAATTGGTTGAAAAGCCAACTAATCCGAGTGGTAAAGCAGATGGCTGGGGGTTTAATTAAGCGCTGTGTCTGTTGAAAGATGATGAATGAGAATAACCATCGGTCCTACACGCACGACTGGAGAAAATAGGAAAAGCACGCCGTCGGCTTTTTGAGATTCCAACGGCGGCGTTTCAGGTGCGTATTATTTTACTCTTTTTTTTCTTTTTTAATTTTAGTTTTCAGTCCATTATTGAGCTTGGGTTAGGTTTTGGTTGGGCCTATTGGTCCCGTTATCCACCTGAACTGACGACCCCTTTTACCTCACACTACACAACTAGGAATAATAAATTGTAATAAAAAACCACAGAAACCTCGTCTGCTAAACCCTCTTGCTGCTCCTCTGTTACCACCGCCTGCAAAGCCTCTCCATTGGAAACAAGTGAAGAGATGCGATGAATCAAACGCAAAGGGGCTTTCTATTCGTTTCCACATGTCCATCGTCCTTATTCCGTGAAACGTCTTGTTGTCCAGCTGCGTATCTTCGACCCTTCATGGCCAAGGTGCCTTTACTCTTTCTTTCTCTAAAGCTTACGCACACACGATAATTGCACTTTGTAGTTGTCTTAGTTTGTCTTAAATTACTCCCATTGGAAATTCTTTATAAAATCTACTTTATTAGTAATGGATATTGTTGTGTACAAAAAAACAATATGTTACAAAATTTATCTTCTTCCTTGTATTCATTTATTTGCTTCAAATTTATGCCTTCGTTTTTACAGTTGCAGTGCCGGCCACCTCAGGATTATTCAGCCTTTCACTTGCCTTCTCCTTCACAATTTGGTTCTTTCCATTTACACAGACAATGTTCTCAGCTTCGATTAAAGAAACCCATGGTGTCATCCATGATCTCTAGCAACCGTTCAAAGATTCCACAATGCCTTGTTGATGGGCCTAGGAGTGTTACAGATGTTCACTCCTCTTTAATACCTGGATGTTTTATTCGCCCTGCTTCTCCTTTGAATATCTTAAGTTCTTGGCCTTTGAACATGGTTAACGTTCGCAGCTCACATGATTATTTAGCTTTTGCCAAGCGTCATTTTTCTCAAGTCTCAAGGGTAAAGAAACAGAACAAAAATTTTGGTGGCTTTGACAAATATCGGAAGAAGTTGAATGCTCATGTCAATAAGAAAGCTACTTCTAGTTCTGGTATTTCAGCCTCGAATGAGGCCAATGCCATGACATCCACTGAAGGGAAGGTTGGAGATGTGAAGTTGGGATCCTCCGTTTCAACATCCCCTGTGAGCAATAATAACCCAAACTCCAAAGTGAGTGGAAGAAAGAAGAAGGAAATAAGATCCAAAACTGCAAAGAAGCAACCTTCTGGCATCATTGCCTCAGATACAGAATCTTCTGACGCAAAAAGTCCCACAGAAGTATTAGAGGTTTGCTGCTAGTTATTTATTGAAGAATCGGGATTTAGTTCTTTATTGACTCAACACTTTAACTAACACTTCAAATATATATATATATGTATTTTTTTTTTAAAAGAAGAAATCAACTGTGAAGAAGTCCAAGCAATTGTTTGGTGAC
This sequence comes from Jatropha podagrica, assembly GCA_947857235.1. Classification (NCBI taxonomy): domain Eukaryota; kingdom Viridiplantae; phylum Streptophyta; class Magnoliopsida; order Malpighiales; family Euphorbiaceae; genus Jatropha; species Jatropha podagrica. Next base: position 11,480 of record CANUEP010190233.1, on the reverse strand, counting down.
TCTGCTTCAGCAAAAAAGCAGTCCAACAAGCAAATTAGAAACCCTAATGGAAAGGGCAAATCTTTGAAAACAATTAGTGAATCAGCAGAGAAGCAAAAGCCTCAAATAGTGCACAAACTGAATCCTTTGACACAAGGGGCGCCAAAGCAATTTTATCCTCCTATTGGAAAATCTGTCCTGGTGGTTGAGTCCGTTACAAAGGCAAAGGTCATTCAGGGTTACCTTGGCGACATGTTTGAAGTTTTGCCTAGCTATGGTCATGTGAGGGACTTGGCTGCAAGGTCTGGATCGGTGCGGCCAGATGATGACTTTAGTATGGTATGGGAGGTTCCTTCTGCCGCCTGGACTCACCTTAAGAGCATCAAGGTTGCACTATCGGGGTATGGTCTTTTACTTGTGTTATTCTTAATTGGCAATGTTAAGGAGGGTGTAATTTGCAGCCAAAAAATCTGTGTGCTTATTTATGTTACACTAAGAGGGGAAGATCTGGTCTTTCAAACTGTTACATTACTTTATGGAAATGTGCCTTTTGCCGCTAATACAATGTGACTTCTTGCATTACTCTTTGTTATACGTTTCTTAGTTCTTGTCGTTTTGCATTGCCCATCAGAGCAGAAAATCTCATACTTGCATCAGATCCTGATCGTGAAGGAGAAGCAATTGCTTGGCATATTATTGAGATGTTGCAACAACAAGATGCTTTACGTCAAGGGATTTCTGTGGCAAGAGTTGTCTTTCATGAAATAACTGAGAAGTCCGTTAAAAATGCTCTGCAAGCTCCAAGAGAAATTGATTTGAATTTGGTTAATGCTTACCTTGCACGGCGTGCTCTTGATTATTTAATTGGATTTAATATTTCACCATTATTATGGAGGAAATTACCAGGTTGCCAATCAGCTGGGCGTGTTCAATCTGCTGCATTATCTCTTATATGTGACAGGGAAATGGAAATTGACGAATTTAAGCCACACGAGTATTGGAGTATTGGGGGTGAATTTTGCAAAAATGATACGAACTCTTTGGTGAATGCTCACCTCACGCATTTTGATTCTAACAAGTTGAACCAACATTCAATTAGTTCTCATACTGAGGCAAAAGATATTGAGCAGAAGATAAAGTTTGCAAGTTTTCAAGTTGCTGGTGCTAAGGAAAGCAAAATGAGAAGAAATCCACCAACACCTTACATAACGTCAACACTTCAGCAGGATGCAGCAAACAAATTACATTTCGCTTCAATGTACACAATGAAGGTTTCGGAGCATTTATGCATTTCATTTCTTAATTTGTACTAGCATTACTTTCTTTAAATTCTTACATGTCCACACCTTTTTTTAGCTGATTTTTTGTATTATTGGGTGCGCTTATTTTGTTTGGCTGCCCAGAGCATAATTTCTTCCATCAGCTAGTATTTATAACAGAGGATACCTGCTATTAGGATTAAGCCTAATCCTTTCGGTACTCTATTAATAGATATGATAATTGCACTTTACCTCCATTAATGCTGCTTCATTGCCATTGTTTTTTCTTGTGCGAATCCTCTTGGTCCACAATCTAGAATATCATTCGTCTGTGTGTTCAATTGGGGTAATGACATATTGTGCTTGAATTAATAGGGTGGTCTTGGTTTGACTTGTGAATCAATTTGTGCATAAGCAAGAAACATTACCTTTAATGCTTTCCTTGTTTCCAATCTTGATTATTTCACTTATGCTTATCTTGCAGCTTGCACAAAAACTTTATGAAGGGGTTCAGTTATCTAATGGGAAGGCAACAGGTCTGATAACGTACATCAGAACAGATGGACTACATGTGAGTATCACTTTGGCTATATGGATATTATCTGTTTAGCCTCACATGGTGAGATTTCTTGTGGTCTACAAGGCCTTGATGGTGGGCAGACATGTTGATATTGTATTGCTATCAACTCTTGTTTTTACATTTTTAAATAGTAATAAGAATACTAATTGATAATAATCATATTGAATGTATGATAATAATAAATATATTTTTACATTATTGACAGACCTCAAATAAATAGACATCAGAAGCCTGCCTATGTTGGAGTCAGGCTTTGATCAAGATTCAGTGTTGTCTTTTGTTCTTCCAATATTAGTATTAAGTGTTAAATTTTTGTTTTCCTCTAATACTCTTGCTTGCTTTACTCAGATTTCTGATGAAGCTGTTAGGGAAATACGTTCCTTGGTGATTGAAAGGTAACAAACATAGGTTCTGCAACTTTCTTATTCTGATTTTCAATATTGTTTTGATTTTTCCTTATTATCTTATTGGAATTTTCACTTAATTTGGACTACTTGTTTTTAAGTGCTTTAGGAGATCCTAATTGATTACTATATTAGCTTAGTTTGGAGTTCTATTATTGTTATTGTCATTTCCGCTTCATTACTTTGAAGAAAAAACGAAAGGGTTGTCTCTTTGTTAATTTTGTTTCCATGTTCATCTTTTCTGGGGTTTTACTTTTATGTTATTTTTTCATTCTGGCTGCTGACAATCAACAAATACTTCTTTACAGGTATGGCCAAGATTTTGCATCTGGGAACCAACGGAAATATTTTAAAAAGGTGAAGAATGCTCAAGAGGCCCACGAAGCAATTCGACCCACCAATATTCAGATGTTACCATGTAAATCACAAATTCTGCTAATATAGACTTGCAATAAAGTTGTCATTTTTAATTGCCAACATTCATAACCAAATAAAAGGGGTGCTTATTGCCTTGCAGCAATGCTTATGAATGTACTTGATGAAGATTCCTTGAAGTTATACACTCTCATTTGGTCTCGAACAGTGGCGTGCCAAATGGAACCTAGTACCACCGAGCAGGTTAGAATGTGAATCTTTTTAGGACATTGGTATGTTAAGTCCTTCTTTAAGTTATTACTTGGAATGAGAAGCTTTATTTTTTTCCTTCTTACTAATGCAGCTTTATGTGAACTTGACATCTCTTTCTTAGGAAAAAAAGAATTTCTTATTGTCTCATTTTTGTCAATGCACATAATTATGTTTTTCTTGCAACATTAATGCTTGAGGCCAAAGAAGAAAACTGCAGTCTGTGAATAACTAAAAAAAGTCCATAGTATGTCTCTTTGTATTACTTCTTAATGTCAAGACCCCTTGATTTGTTTTTTATGAGCTAATATTGTTCCACTGAAGCTAGAAGTAAGAGTTAGGTAGAATTTTTCTTAATTGATATGGTAGAAATAGGGTACAGTATTAATTCCTTGTGGGACTAAGATTATAGTGGGGTTTTCCTAATTGAGGATTGATTGGACTTCCTATGTACGTTGAAGCTTTGTATTAGTGGTTCATTAGCTTTGTTGCAGACTTGGATTTTACACATGTTCAAATCAACCATTGTGGTTCATTTGATGTTGAAATTTTATGTGGTTAAGCGGAACAATATTCTTTTTACTAGTTTATATTATGTCTATGATTGTAGGGATTAAGGATTCATGGTTTGATAGATAGCAGGTTGAGGATTTATACATATGGATGTACTTGTAAGGAAAAGATGAATCATGTGCATTGTTCAATGTTATTTTCTTAGTTCTGCTTCTTGTGAGTTTAGTGCCTCAGTTATCACTACAGGTGGCTTCTAACCATGCAAAATGGTTATTTAGTACTTCTTTTTCTTTCTTTTTTTTTTTTTTTTCGTTTTTGTTTTTTTGAGGAATGATTATTTAGGGTTTGCATAATGAATGAATGTTACACAAGTGGCAATGGTTTAGGTATGTATTGTCTATAGATGCTAAATGAATTAAATCATTGCTTAATATTCACTTTAGGTCCAATAGCAGTGCAGCTAGCACATTTCTTATTGGGGGTGGGTGGGCGGGTTATAGGTGAAAATATGTGCAGCCAGGCAAAAATGTCTACTATTTTGTTTGTCCTTTAAATTTTCTTATATTTGCTGTGTATTAGACTGGAATTGCTGTCACCTACAATTTGGATAACACTCTTATGATCTAACCAGATTCAAGTTGACATTAGAAATTCTGATGGGTCAATTGCTCTCAGAGCTGCATGCTCAAGAGTCGGGTTTCTTGGCTATCAGGCAGTTTATGAGGTATAATAACATTTCATCATAAGGTTGTTTATATGCCTTAGTCTGCCAAAATGGCTTCTTTTTTCCTGTTTCTCTGTAAGCTGAATTTTATGCCACTAGTAACAGATTATTTTGATGTGACATTAGCATGACGATATTTGTTTATAGGATATCGAGGCTGGAGCACTAAGACACAAGGAAAGCGAAGTGTATGAACGTCAAGAAACCTTTGCAATTCTCAAGTCACTGAAGGTGGTGATTCTTGCTTGTGGTATTTATTGTACTACCAACTCTTTTGATTAATCTTCTAAAACTCATCCAAACTATTTACATTTCAGGTCTATTTTTTTCTTGTTTTCAAATTTATCAAACAGCCCCTTGATTTTTGTTGTTCAATATTGAAATCTCTCAACGATTGTCATAGAGAATGCCTTATCTAACTTACATGTTTATAGCCAGGGGAACTTTTGAATCTTGGTGAAGTAAAACTTGAGCAGCACTTTACCCAGCCTCCTCCACGCTACTCTGAAGGATCATTGGTATAATATTGTCTTCTTTAAATAGCAGAAGCATCTACAGAAAAATTTGTCTTCCTAAAACAAGTTTAGACAAAAGTTTATCTTAATTCAGAGTCATACCTGTATCTGATTTGTGGCTTGAGTGAAGAACTGACATAAATTGTGCTCTTACACTTCAGATATCCATATATAACTAGGTACAGATATACATGAATATCAAAACTTAAGTGTAAAAGTTCTCTGTATTGTTCTTTGTAGAAATATATGTGCCCCAACAAAGTGAAGTGGAGTTATCTTGATGTGCATGTGTTTTGGTTGGGGAAAATATTTGGGACTATAGTAAATTGCAATATGTGAATGTTGTTGTCCTACAAATTTTTGTCTGAAGACGATGTTATAATTCTGTTTTCCTTTCTTCATTTTCATGTATTATATATGTGCCTAGGAGATCAGCAACTTCTGACATCTTGGTTAAGCCCTTTTGTTCCTTGCCCTCTTACCTTTGTGATTTAACATGTAATAGGTTAAGAAGATGGAAGAACTTGGCATTGGAAGGCCTTCAACTTATGCGAGCACTTTGAAAGTTTTACAGGTAATGATGTGTGCTAGTTATTCCTTTCAGCCCTTCATTCTTGGTTATATGCATAGAAACTTGCAAATTTAACAGTTCTATCATGGCATTCTAAAGAGCACAATGTCAGTGACATCCTCTATTAGAGGGCTTATTGATGATAGAGGGACCACATATTAGGAAATCTATCGGACTATAGTTTCCAGGGCTTTTGACAAGGTAATCAAATGGTGCAGTAAGCTATGAAACTAGAGAAGTAAATCCATGGATTCCAACAAAAAATACTAGATGATTTTTGGACTTGTAGCAGATTGGGGAAAGGATATGGTGCAGCGAGATGAGCATTGGAAAACAAGAGTTATACCACAATAATTTTTAACAAGTTTCAGTAGCAGAAACTTAAGAAAAATCTGCAAATTGTTGATTTTATTGAAGCTTAAAATAAACAAAGTCTGGTCTAACAACAGAGAAATTAAGTAACAAGAATCCTAAACTAATAAGGAAACCCCAACTAATACTAAACAAATAAATGAGAATCCTAAGCAGAATATGAAAAGGAAAACCAAACCTGCTCTAAGTAGGAAAAGGAAATCCTGTCCAAAATAAGAAAACATTAGAGTACTTGGACTTTTTCTTGGCCTTTTGATGCTGTAAATGCTTCATAAGTTTTTCTGCTACTTGTTCTACATCAGAATAGGGAGTTTCATGAAGTTGAATGATGGTTCCTATCTTGATGGCAACATTCTTCTAGGCCAAACAACTATGTTAAGATGATTTGTGTCAAAGAAGTAGAACATGACTTGTTTTTTGTTGTATCATCCATGACTTGAATCTGTATTTAGTTGGCAAGAAAATAGCAATCATGACTTATCCGGCTTTGCTCATTGTGTATCTATTTTAATTTTTCAATGCTTGCATCTGCTCCTAGAAATTATATCGAAAGTCTTATTAAATTTTTGTATTTGATGTAGTTCTATACTAACATACTTTTGTTTGTGGCATCAGGATAGGAAGTACGTGACAGTAAAAAGCCGTGTGTTGCATCCAGAATTTCGTGGTCGCATGGTAGGTTCTCATGCTGAACTATCTTGTATCCACTGTCATTTCAAGTAGCTTACCATCTGAAATTAACATTGACATTTGATCTGAGCTTATGATTTTGTAATTGCTGGTCAATTTATTCTGCATATTGAGTCAAGTCAAAAATTCGGTCAAACTCTTTTAATAGCATTTGTTTTGATTGATATCAGGTGTCAGCATTTCTCTGTCACCATTTTACTGAGGTTGCAGACTACAGCTTTACTGCTGATATGGAGACTGAGGTGATTTCTTCTAGTTACATTGAATAGTTTGTTTGTCTTGTTCATAAGGCTAGTCATGGTTTGAAAATTGAAATAGCCTAGCAGAATTTTTGCTTCCTTTATCAGTAACAATAATTTGCCTATTCTCGAGTGTGCACTTGTGTGCTTGTCTCTCTCTACACAAGGTTAATAGATACAACTGTCTAACAGTAACTGCCCCACATTCTTAGGTTTAGTGTGACAGATTGATCCAAATTGTAAAATCCCCACATTCATGGACTTGATGTGGAGGGCATTGTTGAGAATGGAGCAGAGTGGAGACAAAAGATTGATACAACGGACCCTAACTAGTTTAAGGCTTAATTGTTGTTGCCTTACTATCATAGCAAATGATATAAAGAAATTTTTGCACAAAAATATTTAGAAGTTTTTTCAGTTTTCTACCTTGCTTTAATTGCTTAATTCAACAGAGTGGATATGGAAAGAAAGGATTTATATAGCCAATCCCTACTACTTTGGGATTAAGGCTTAGTTTTTGCGTTTCGTGGAACTTGAGAACGCTTCAACACTTTGTCCCAACCATCTTCCAGGCCTCTGATTTTTCATTTATTCTTGTTTTTGTTATTTTTTACTGTGCTCTAAATTTTTATGCTGCCCTTCTTTTTCTTTATGCATGACTATTGATTTCTTGTTTTTAAATCTATTTGCAGCTTGATAATGTCTCTGCTGGCCTAACTGAATGGAAAGGCCTTCTTAGAGATTACTGGACACGATTTAGCTCATATTGCAGTCGTGCTGAAAGTGTCCATATCCATCAGGTATGGTTCAGTTGTTTGCTGAAGGTTTCAAGGATGGTTTCCCTTTAAAATTTTAAGCTTTTTTTTTTTTTTTTTCTGGTAGTACTAAGGAATTTTAGTTATCATTCTTAGTTTAAATTTGCTTGCAGGTGGAAAAGATGCTCGGGAAGACATTTGGGGATTTTTTGTTTGGTTCAGTCCCTGATAACAAAAAGACATGTCCTAGGTAGTATTCATTGCCCCTTTACACATGACTCACAACAAAATTGCATTTACTATGAAGATATTATGTTGTAATCTGCACACTTCTCTAGATTGTGGAGAAATTTTAATTTGAGGCCCTATGTAGTTCATAGTTCATAATAATCTTTTAAAGCTTGAATTCCTTACTACTTAGTGAAGGTGAATGCCCATGCTCTAAGCATAATTCAAACAAAAACAGAAAAAAAAAAAGAGGGATTCTGTATATTTTCCATTTGAATGTCCTTAACATATCCCTTGAAGTTGAAGGAGTATAAAGAATGAACAGACACATGGTAATTTTGTCAAACAATCTGCAATTTAATGGAACAATTTTGTGCATGCAGATGTTCCATATTTGTCATATAATCTCACTTATTATTCCTTGGCTTGTTAAATGAAGGGAAAGCTCTTGGTCTCTGTCAACATTGTTAGCACTAAAACCACCAGTAATTAATTTTTTGGCAATTCAGATGCCTCTTAAAAATCTTTCGTGAGCTAATATTTTGCCAGAACCATAATTGGTTTATATTTTATTGGGAGATCTACCTGATATTCATCCCCAGGATGTGGGATAAAAGGATTGGGACCTTTTTGGATGAGTGATTTAGTTTAAGTCTTGAAATTTAGAATTCTTGCACCAAGTGATAGATATTAGGCTAGAAATCTACACGTTATTTTAGTTAAGAGCTTTCCCTTGGCCTTTTGTTCCACATGTCGATTTTTTTTTTCTGTTGTTTTAGTCTAAAGTTCTGTTTCCTATTATGTATACTGTTAAAAGAAATAATTTAAGTCAAATCTCTGTTTATACTTGTTTCAGCTGTCTGGAAGGCACTTTGATCTTCAAAGTAAGTCGGTATGGTGCAGGCTATTTTATAGGTTGTGATCAACACCCAAAGTGCAAGTGAGTATGGAACAGCATGATATTAATCTAAACTTGTGTTATTTCCCTTGATGTATTTATCTACATGCTTGTATCTTATGGAAGTAAGATGTAATTTTTCTTTTATGCTTATGTCAGTGCTAAATGGTGTCTAAAGATAAGTTTTGGCTGATAGATAGATCTTCCTGCACGTGACAAAGTTTATCATGTTATCATTCAAGTATTTTTTTGTATAAATGTGTAGGTATATTGCCAAGACAATATATGGTGATGAAGAAGAAGAAGAAGAAACTCCTCGAAACAATGCTGTGGAGGAACCAAAGTTGCTTGGTGTTCACCCAGTTTCTAATGAAAAGGTTTTGTGTGAATCTAAGTCCTTTTATTTGCTAGTTTATGGAATTATGGATCTCAATGCTGTTTGAAGCTACAGTGTCATTTTTTGAAGAAACCAACTTCCTGTTCAGGTTCTCTTGAAGAATGGTCCTTACGGATTCTATGTACAGCTTGGTGAAGACAGTAAGGGTTACACGCCAAAAAGAGCCTCTGTTTCTCATGTATGTAAAGTTTCTGCTAACACAATCATTTTCATTCAGTCTTGGTTTTTTCTTTATTATAGATGGAAAATTTAGAGATTCATCTGCTATATTGCTTCCAGAAGCAAGTCAAATCATTGATTGTTTTGGCATGTTTTCCTTGACATCTTGTGACCCTTTTTTTGTGCGAATCTCCTGCTAGTCCTTCAATTTGAATGGATGAACTTATAATAACAAAATTGGATATTATACTTTTAATTAGATGAAGGATGTGGATGGTGTTACACTGGAAGATGCTTTGGAGTTGCTACGTTATCCTGTGACATTGGTATGCTTGCCAATCTTTTCACAGATTATGTTTTTTTTTTTTCTTCTTTCATTTTATTTATTTATTTTTTTTCACTTTATTGAGTTCAGTTTTACTTCTTGTCAGGGTAATCATCCAAAGGATGGGTATCCTGTGATACTAAGGTTTGCAAAGGCTGGACTTGCTGTTAAGCATCGACGGACAATTGCTTCAGTTCCCAAGGTATGCCACATTTAGCTTCCTTCTCTTCTACTTCTTTTCTTTCTGAAGATTAAATGTTCAATTGATCAATTACCCAATTCCATTCCTTTTTATCAATAATATCAGAGTTGTGCTTTGTTAGTAATTCATAATAAACTGTTATTTACACTATTAGAGGGACTAGCACAATAAATTGTACTGCAAATATCGATGCAGACGAGGCAAATTGAGAAGGATCATATAGCATCAGCAGTACATATTTTGTTTAACGTTAACCATTTAGCTCCCTTTCTTCCCAATGTCCCTTGCCTCATTGTATTCCCAAGTCCAAGTTAGTAGGTGCTCCAGTGTAGTAGATGCTGGAAGATCGAAGTCCAGAGACTGCTACTCTTCAACAGCATTGACAGGAAGTGCACCACTTGAAGTGGTTGCTGGAAGGCTTGACTCGAACCTTCTCTTCATTGTTAATAAATTTTGTTTCAACTAATCGACTTTTGCCGATCCATTTAACTATTACGTGCACTGCAACTTTACACGTGTTGATGTGTTACCTTACACTATCTGCAGAATATGAAGCGGGAAGACATCACCTTGGAGAAAGCGTTGGAGCTTTTATCAAGTAAAAATGTGAGGCGATGTGGCCGGCCTAAGAAGGTTGAGGAAGTGACCGAGGTTTTATAGCATGGTAAATTGGTTGTTGTGCCAATGACTTGACACCATAAGTTGCGTTCAAGTGGCAACAAATTTCACATGGGCATGGAGGGAGTCTGTTTATTAGGAGAGTTCTATAATATGAAGATAAAGCAATTTTGTAAGGTCATCATTTTTTATGTTATTATTATTTATTTATTCTCTTATTTTATTTTATTTTTTGAGGGGTAAGGGGAGGGAGGTGGTTTCCATATTTACAGGGAAATTTTCATTCGAATTTTATGTAATATTTTGTGCAGTTTGTAGTCGATTGGTGGAACAATATGTGTATTGAATTAGTCTTTTTGTTTGAATTTTGATGGGATTGTATTATCAAACCATGTGATAAAACAAAACTCAATAATAAAAAAAGCAGCAGCAAATGAGCGTTGTGAATTGGAGGATGCGATGATGGAGCGTTGGTGTTTGTGCAGAGTAGAGGGAGCCTCCTTCATACACCCAATGTATATACGACGAGGCTCACTCAATAATTTAATAGATTTGATTGGCATTGTGTACAAATCGAGTTTTGACTGGATTTGGATGAGTATGGCTATTCAGGGTTCAGGCTTGGAGTGTGGCATGCTAGGGTTCCGGTGAGAAGTGGAGCGGCGATTCTTGGTGTTTGGTGACTATAATGGGAAACCAAGAGAGGGAGAGATGAATAATGATCTAGGGTAAAATAAATTTAGGAGCAAGTGAGGGTTAAATATAATCACGAGGATAATAAGGGAAGAAGAGAAATAAAGAGAGTAAATAAATAACATAAACTAATGTAATAAAATCAAAGGAATTAAACATGCCGTAATCACCGTAAAAACAAAACACAGAATGAAAAATAAGTTAGGGTTTTAGGGTTTAGGGTTGAAGGTTTGGGATTTTGGGTATTGGGGTTTATGGCTGAGGGTTTGGGGTTTTAGATTTTAGGGTTTAGGGTTTAGGGTTTAGGGTTTGGGGTTTGGGGTTTAGGGTTTTGGGTTTTGGGTTTTAGGGTTTAGGGTTTTAGGGTTTAGGTTTAGGGTTTTAGGGTTCAGGGTTTTAGGGTTTTAGGGTTCAGGGTTCAGGGTTCAGGGGTTCAGGGGTTCAGGGGTTCAGGGGTTCAGGGGTTCAGGGGTTCAGGGTTTCAGGGGTTCAGGGTTCAGGGTTTCAGGGGTTCAGGGTTCAGGGTTTCAGGGTTCAGGGTTCAGGGTTCAGGGTTCAGGGTTCAGGGTTCAGGGTTCAGGGTTCAGGGTTCAGGGTTCAGGGTTTAGGGTTTAGGGTTTAGGGTTTAGGGTTTAGGGTTTAGGGTTTAGGGTTTAGGGTTTAGGGTTTAGGGTTTAGGGTTTAGGGTTTAGGGTTTAGGGTTTAGGGTTTAGGGTTTAGGGTTTAGGGTTTAGG
>CANUEP010190212.1:0-25065 GCA_947857235.1 Jatropha podagrica | reverse complement strand
TCGAAATCATCAAAATCAATCATTCACCCTGCAAAGCATTCATCCATAGGTTAGTTAATCAGCATGACATAGTCTCGGGATCCATCTCGGGTTTGCACACCATGCCTTAACCATTGGGTAATTAATCTAGTAATTAGGTTAATTAAAAATTAGAGTCACTTAGGGTTTTCCTAGTTTACCCTTAAATAATTAAACCAGGTGGCGACTCTCACACATCACGTGCATTTCTATCCTTCTGCATATGCATCTCACGCCTGCATACGTGCTTTCCGGGGATAGGGGTTCACAGTATCTCGTACTTTAGGAACATATTTTGGAGAGTCAAGTCACTGTAGTTCATCCTAACGGTGACATAAGGGGCAAGATTTCTAGTGCTAATCTTGGATGCATTCACACAAAGTACCTCTTCGGATGATCCAAATCATAAGGGTTTCTAAATTCGTTGTCATCTACATCTAATACGATGACAATGCCTTCGAAAAGAATCTTCTTGAGGATATGGAGGGGTTGCGCAGTTTGGCCTGATTTTGTCTTCGGGACTGTGTGTAAGAATTTTGATCTTCTTAAGTACAGGATACCCTACTTATAGTCTTAGGCCCTCTTGTCGAAGTATCAAGTTATTCTTCATTTGATAACCTTAATTCTAATTGAGGGCTTCAGGTCTTGTTTTTAACTAATCGTAGCACTTTTAAGCCTATTCTATTTTGGCTGACCATCTTTCTTCCTGTCAACATAGGGGGTTATTTCCATCCCATGAGTCAATGGAGGAGGCATTGCCCTGGTTGGCATTTTGATGGAGGTACTTCGTCCTGAATTCTGACAGAGTTCTATGACTTCTATTTTTAGAGTTTTATTCTTGATTGGCTTGATTTGTCCATAAGTGGGAGCAATTTCTGGATTTAACCCACTATGAAGTAGCCTAGATACTGTCTAATCAGCTCTGTAACCCCATGCTTACTTGATGCACAAATTTATGTTGGATTCAGATTCAATGCCAACATTTTTTTGCTTTTATTATTATTATTTTTTTGCCAGTAATGTCACTCAGGCTAGAGAAAGTGGTAACAATGAATGTGACACTTTTCATTGTAAAAGAACCTTGATCAACATCTACACCAAGTTTGACAAAAGGACCGCTATGATCTGATAAAAACACAAAGAAAAGATAGACTCTAAGGAATTGGACTTTGACTGAATTTATGTTTGTGACTTAGAATCAGACCTAGACTCAATGGATACTAGGGACTACTCTACAGCCTCTTCCAAGGACCAGTTTTGAAAAGGTGCTTAGTTTAATGGGGTTTATTTCCATCTAGTTAAGTGGGGAGACAAAAGAGGTTTTGAGTTTGCTTTATCAGCTTCAAACCGTTCAACTTGGAGGAAACAATTTGATGGGGCTAAGGCAGATTTGAGGCATTAAGGTTAAAGGAAAGCGCTTAGCTACATTGTTCTTAGAGAACGAAGGTCGTTTTCATCTCTTGAGTTGAGGTTGAGGAGTGACGTTTGTGTTGGTTTTTGGTATGGGTCAAACATGAAGGATTTGACAATTTCTTAGGCAGGCTAGAGTCTGCTTCCATCACCAATTAGAGAACAGACAAAAGAATGTCGATTTTTTCTCTAGTTAGGGTAAAAGCATGCACTTACGTCAGGCAATTTGATTTTCTCAAGCTAGTGTTTGAGAGTGCATTATACGGTACTTAGGTCAAGCTTGAGGTTTTGGGTGTACCCAGGTCAAACTTGAGGATTTTTGTAATTGGTATGCTCAGGTTAGGTTCGAGGCTTGGGTATAGGGCGAATGCCCCCAATTGAGGTGCTTAGGTCAGGTTGAAGCTTTTTAGTGGCCTAGGTTGGAGATTGAGGCATGGATCAGTATTTGGTAGCCCAGGTCAAGGTTTGAGGGTTTTGGTGATTCGGTATTGCTCAATTTAGATTTGAGGTCCAAGTGGACTTAGGTCAATCTTTAGGGTTCAAAGTGCACTCGGGTCAAATTTGAGGTTTTTAGATGTCTGGTAATGATCTTGATAGGATCAAGGCTTGAAGTGTACCCAAGTAACGTTTGAGGTTTGAAAAGTTTAGACGACAATGCTCATATTAGTAGTTAAGGATTTCGATCAAGGCATTACCCCATTTTGGGTGCTTAGGTCCGGTTTAAAGCTTTTTGATGGCTCAAGTCAGAGTTTGAGGCCATATGGTGATAAGGGCTACTCAAGTTATTTTTAAGGCTTTTGGGTATTTGGTAGCTTAGGTCGGCTTTGAGGCTATTCAGTAACTCAGGTCGGATTTGAGGCTTGGATCGACACTTTATCCCCAGTTTAGGTGGTTAGGTCAGATTTAAGGCTTTTTGGGTGGCTCAAGTAAGAGTTTGAGGCTTTTGGGTGGCTTAGGTCAGGTTTGAGGCCTTTTGGTGGCTCAAGTCAAGTTTGAGTCTTTAGGATAGGAGGAAGCAGTGCATCAGCCAAGGTTTGAAGGCTTGATCAAGCAATGTACCCATTTTGGGAAACAAAGGTGCTTAAGTTTGATCTAAGGCTTTTAGATAATTTGAGGTGCTCAAGTTAGGCTTGAGGCTTTAGTGTAATCTAAGGTCCTCACGTCAAGTTTGAGGCTTTCTAGTATTTGAGGAGCTAAGGCCTGGTTTTGAGGCTTTTGATTAGGAGGAAGCAATGCATGAGCTAAGATTTGATGGCATGACTAAGGCGTTGCCCCCAATTTAGGGAATGGAAGTGCTTAGGTCTGACTTAAGGCTTTGGTAATTCGAGGCACTCAGGTTGGGTTTGAGGCTTTTGGACAATCTAGGGTGCTCAGGTCGGGTTTGAGGCTTTCGATTAGTACGAAGCAATGCATGAGCCAAGATTTGATGGCATTACTTGGGCATTGCACCTAACTTAGGGAATGGAACTGCTTAGGTTTATTTTAAGGCTTTGGTAATCTGAGGTGCTCAGGTTAGGTTTCAGTCTTTTGGATAATCTAGGGAGCTTAGGTCAGGTTTAAGGCTTTTGATCGAGGATTGGCATTTAGGCTAACCACTCGATAGTGTTTGGGTTACCACTAGATTGGTGTTTGGTTAACCACTGGGTTGGTGTTTAGGTTACCACTGAATGGTGTTTAGGTTACCACTGAATGGTGTATGGGATACCACTGGATGGTATATGGGATACCACTAGATGGTGTTTAGGTTACCACTAGATGGTGTTTAGGTTACAACTAGATTGGTGTTTGGTTTGACCACTAGATTCCATATGGGTTACCACTAGTTGGTGTTTAGGTTACCATAGGATGGTGTCTAGGTTACAACTGCTTAGTGTCGTGGTTGACCACTGGTTTGGGTTTAGGTAACCACCAGATGGTGTTTGGGGTTTACCAATGGATGGTGTTTGGCGTTTACCACTAGATTGGTGTTTTAGGTTGACCACTGGATTGGTGTATGGGTTACCACTGGATGGTGTTTAGGGTTTACCACTAGTTAGTGTTTGGTGTTACTACTGGATTGCTGTTTGACTCTTGGTCCATAACATGTAATGTGTGAGTGCATGAATATTACACCAACATGGTTTCTTGATGTAGGGTGCATATAATCCTAGGGATCAAATCTTGGGTCATTACATGCTTCTGGTGGATTGGTTTGAGGGTCCCATCTGCTAGAGTTGGTATATACCTCATCATTTAACCATATCATATCGAATGGAGCAATTGGTACATCAAACCCTTTACCCTACCGTAAGGAATGAAGGTGCACTGGATGAGTGAGCAACTTTCTTGACCCTGGACAACTCAAAAGAAGATTGCCCCTAAGTGATAATAGCAACTCGGTTCGCTTATTTCTAATGATGGGATAGGATCCCAAACGCATATGAAGGTATGCAATATGACTTTCAATTAGACCCAAATTGAATATCCGAAGCCTACTTAGTAATCTTCTTACTACATTGTTTTAGTTTGAAAAGATGCTTAAATTCCCTAGCAGAGTCGCTAGCTTGTGAGCCCCTTCCTAAGCACAATGGCAAATATCCGAAGGACGGAGTTTGACAGAATAAGCCAACTAGTCGGTTCATCATAAAAAACTAGAAAAATCGAATGGAACCTTGTGAGCCCCCTCCCAGGCACTACAGGAAAGATTCGAAGGACAAAATCTAACCGGACGAGCCCATTGGTCGATTCATCATGAAAAAATAGGAAAACTGAGTGGAAACTCACTACGATTCATTTTTGTTCCATTTTAACTTAGTCGTGCTGGGTAGTAGTTTGATTAATTGATCTAATTATCAATTTGTCAATTTTATGCCTCTTTTTAGCACTTAAATGATGTCGAGATGGCTCTTTAGAGCGCTTTGACTATATGTAGTGCGTTAAGTTGCCACCTTATTTGTCTTTACTTTCAGGGAAAATATAAGGTAAAAAATCTTGTAATTGACTCCTTCGGTATGCCACAATGGATAAAATGCACTAGTCTCGAATCATTGGGTTCGGGGACTAGGTTTTTAGCTTCATTATATATGGATCAAAAGTTTGGGTCTAATTGTAAGTCACAAATTGTTGTTTTGCATGAATGTCAGATTATCAATGCATGAACATACTTATAGTGCATGGTAATATCTGGAATATGGTGCATTACAAGTAAGCAAATGAAATAAAGTTGTGTAATTCAGAGGGGAGCTTCATTCTAGCCTCATTTATCGAGGATTCTAGGCCACACAACACATCCCCTTTAGCCCCTACTGATCAATTCGGTCGAGGGCTAACTACTTAGGCTGAAATCCATAGGTATGCCTTTGTACCTCGTTTATATAAGGATCAAGGGGCACCAAGTTCTACCATCGATTAGCATGGTAGGTTTCTAAGGATACCACTCTTTAGAGTGGGCTTACCAATTTTGCCGGCTGATTTTGGGCTTTAGTTTGAAAACTAGTTTTATCATTTTGCCAAATGGACTAGGCTTAAAGCATGGATAGTGATGAACAAATCGGGCTTTGACAGTTGATAAGTTGCTGGATGAACCAGGCTTTTAATTGACAAAATTTGAGTTTAAAGAATTATACCCACGTGCTTGTAACGCGGCCAGATCGAAGCTCCATGATGATTTGTCAACCAAAGAGGTTGAGTCTTCCTCCAAATATAAGCTAAGTTAGAGCGCGACGACACGTATTATATTTTTATAATATTATTAAATGACAAATTATTAATAATCGCTAGATTTAATTAATAATGAATCACCTAACTAGTAGTTTTAGCCTAAGGAAGGTCAAACTGTGATTAGGGCTTTAAACTCAACTAAGGAAGATGAGCAAACTTAGACTTTATGGTTGTAGAATCATAAAAGTGAGAGTGAGAACCATTGATTCTTGAGAAGCGCTCAATCAAGTAACAAGAGGCGTGTGAAATAAGGGGGAGTGTGGTATTTATAGGCAAAGGGGGTGGCTAAGCTAGCCTGATTGGCACAGGCCACCTCCTTTCCAATGCCAATAATGCCTTGATCAATTTCGACGGCATGTCCCATGGGAGCCGATCGGCACCAACACCAAGCTAATCAGCGCCGCTGAGCTCGCTGATGTCGATCTTGGTTGATTACCCAAATGCCCTTGCCCTTTTATTTTTGAATTTTCAGGCTATCGAGAGTCCGTTCGAGACTAAACGACGTCTCATCAAGCAATACTCAGATTATTTTGCATGGACTTCTAGTGATATGACTAGCATAGATCTTGACATTGCGGTCCATAAGATCCCCACCTATGATCATGTTAAACAAGTAAAACAGAAACTCAAAGATAGAAATCAAATATTTCCCTTAGAATTAAAGAAGAGACGGGCAAGCTACTAGAAAACAGCTTCATCGAGGCTATAGACTATTCGACATGGTTGGTAAGCATTGCGTCGGTCCCCACAAAAGATGGCAAGATCAGGATTTGCATTAATTAGGGATTTGAGCAAGGCCTGTCCTAAAAATAATCTCCTTTTGCCCCACATTGACTTGCTTATTGATATAATAGTCGGGTCTAGTGTTATTACAATAATAGACTTGTATACAGTGCATAATCAGATACCAATCAATCCACTTGATAAGCTGAATACTTGATTTATCATTGAGTGGGGTACATTTGGTTACAAAACGATGCCTTTTAGGTTGAAAAATTTCAGTGCTAACCTATTAGAGGATGGCAACCATAAGAACGTAGAGGTATATATTGAGGACATGGTTGTCCACACAAGGGATGGGTTAGCCACCTGATTGCCCTAGAATAGTTCTTTTATAGACTACATCAATATAATCTGAAGCTCAACCAAGCTAAATGTCTTTTCAAAGGACTGTTTAGTATCTTCTTGTGCTATATGGTCTCCAAAAGAGGGATTGAGATTGATCCAGCCAAATCAAAAGACATCCTAGAGATGCAACTTCCTAAGACAAAAAAGGAGATACATGGGCTCTTAGGCAGCTTATAATACATCAGCCATTTTATCTCCCAATTAGTAGATACTTATGGGCCAATCTTCAAGAAATTGAGAAAATGTGCTGACAAGACTTGGGGTAATGAATGCTAAAAAGCCTTTGATAATATCAAAGCATACATAATCAAACCTCTAATTCTTCAGCCTTCGAGGCCTAGTAAACCACTTCTCTTATATCTCTCAGTGACTGACATAGCCATAGGGGCAATGTTATCACAAGAAGCCCAAATTCTCACAAGGAAAATGTTGTTTACTATCTGAGTCAACACATGTTCACCATAGAATTGAAGTATAGTAGGATTCAGCAACTATATTTGGCCTTAGCATGGGTAAGCACTAAGCTCCAGCCCTACTTATGCTCATATACTACTCATGTCATAGCTTATGAGAGCCCTTTGAAATTTCTTATAGAGAGGCCAGTTCTAGATAGTAAGATGGCAAAATGTGCCACCATCTTTTCTTTGTTCGATTTGCATTCATTGCAAAGAAGGCAATCAAAGACAGTTTAATAGGAGATTACCTTACTTGGTCACCAGCGAACACAGAAGTGGCAGATATCCAATTTACAAAAGAAGATATTCTCCAGATGCATGGAAGATGTATTTTGATGGACCAGCCAACTATCAGGGTTAAGGTGCCAGAATAGTCATAGTGACTCCTGATGGGGAATGACTACCTTTCGATATCAAGTTGACATTTCGAGTCACAAATAACGAAAAGTGGAATATGAAGTCTACATTTTAGGACTAGAAGCAACATTAAGCCTTCAGATCAAGCACTTAACAATATATGGAGATTCCATCATCATAGTCTCTCACGCCTTGAAAAAAGGAAAACCAAAGTGTAGTGATCATTTCCTTACCTTTAGTACCTTGATCAATTAGCTCAACAATTTGAAGAATTATCCTTTCATATTACTCGCCTCGGGCCAAGAATCAGTTTGTCGATGCACTAGCCACTCTTGCCTCAATAATTGATGCCAGCCCTGATATGGTAATCAAACCTCTGAATATTTAGATTTACCATTAGCTAGCCTATTGCAACAATCTCTAGCTTGCTGACGGTAAGTTATGGTTTCAGGACATTCAAATCTGGTTAGGAAAGGAAGAAGACCCTAAGGGTGCCTCAAAGTCTTACAAAAGGACTATTTGGGAGCTAGCTACTTGTACAAGGATAGTATTTTGTATAAAAGAACATAAAATCTGGCATATCTCAGGTTCATAATAGAAGAAGAAGCTCAATAGATAGTGGAATGTGTGCATGGAGGAGAAGAAGGCCCCCTATGAACGTAATGGTTCTAGCCTACAAGACAACCAATCAAGGATATCATTGGCTTACCATGCGATCAGACTGTCCCAATTTCTCCAGAAATGCCATAAATGTCAAATTTATGCCAAGCTTCAGAAATGCCTCTTATAGCTCTTCATCCTATCTCTACACCATATCACTTTGAAAAATGGGAAATTTATGTGATTAGTAGATTCACCCCGAAATCATCCAACGAACATGAGTACTTCCTGGCAACCATCGACTACACCAAATGGATAGAAGTTGCCTCCTATCATGTTCAAAATTCTAGAAAATTGGCACACTTCATCCAAACAAATATCATATTCAGATACAGGATTTCTATCGAGATCATATCAAACAATGGATCTCATTTTCAGAAGAAGTCTCCACTCTAATGACTAACTACAAGATTCAATAGGATTGATCTTCGTCAAAAAGGGCCAAGACCAATGGAGTTGTTGGAGCAGCAAACAAGTCCACTAAGAACATCCTCCAAAAGATGATTCATAATCATAAAAATTGGCATGAGCACTTGATAGCTTCTAAATTTAGCATAAAATTCCATATGTTTGACTATTGTCTATGGGTGATTTTTGGCTAAAATGGAGATAATTCACATGGTTTTCATGTTTCCTATAGGATATGCTAGATTCCATGAAAAGAAAGATTTGGATGTTAATTTCGTGAAGTTTTGATGAAGCTATCAAATTGGTGCTAAGTCCTCAAAAAGCCTCTAGAAGTCTGTGGTTAGTGCTTGGGCAACCACAGAGAGAGATCAGTCCAAGAGAGAGAATAGCTGGTGGAATTTTTCGCATAGCGCTTGGGCAAGCGTTATCTAGCTAGACTCGCAGGAGAGAGAAGTGCTGCTGGAAGTCTTTGTGTCACACTTGGGCAAGCGTTATGGGGCTTGGCTTAGAAGAAAGAGAAACGTTGCTGGAACTTTACTCATAACGCTTGGGCAAGCGCTATGCAGTCCGCCCTCACAGTTGAGAGAAAAGCTCTTGGAAGTTTTGTAATAGCGCTTGAGCAAGCGCTAAAGAGATGCGACCTGAATTTTTGCAAATCTTACCAGACACGAGAAAATCATTTAAGTGCAAGCTGGCCCAATTTTTTAGGGATTTTTCAGTTAATTAATACTTTAGATTTTTAAAAGATATTATTTTATTTGGAGGGATTTTCTTTTCTACACTATATAGAGGATTGTAAAATGGGGTTCTCTACCTCTTCACTTTTCATTTACTACGCTTAGAATAAAACATCAGATTTATTTTTATTTATCATGTTCTTCACAGCCATGAGTGGCTAAGCTCAATATTTTCAGTCAAGGGTTGATTTCAAGAAGGTATACTTCATAGTTGTGAGATCTAAATGCGATAAGTATATTCTTTATATTTGATTGGCTTTTGTGTGTTTTCTGAATTTATGAGAAACCCCATCTTTATTGTTTTCATGTTGTTTGTTCAATAAGGGCCCATTGTTCAATTTATAGGAAAGCATATAGCTATCAATAAGGTTGAGATTTGTATTGTCTAACTGAATTGAATAAGTACCAAATAATATAATTTGATTGTGACCAGACCTTCGGATTATGTTATGGAAACCTACAATCTATTTTAAATGAATTGCGCTTGTGAGTTTGTTGAATAGGACAGAGTCTTTCTAGTTTGTAATATTGTTAGTAAATTAAATTATATCGCTTGTTTAGGGTTCTTTGCTAATTAGGGATTATTATAGCGCTTTGTCTGTTTAATCTAATACCACGGAAAGATTTTTTGGAGGCGCCTATCCAAAGATTATAACCTGTCAGCCTTTCAAATTTTACAGTTATCTTTGTACAATGATCGATCAAGAGAATATCATGCTACTCACCCTTGGCTGATTCATTACTTCTATTGATTTTTAATTGTTTAATTTATTACTCTTTGTTACTTAGTTATTATTTTCAATTGCTATTTGATCAAACCCCCCCCCCCCCCTTTTTATTTATTTATTTTATCAATTGGTCTTAACTTTAAAATCAGTTCTATTAGTTTCTAGGGTTCGACCCTTCTCACCCTATCTACAATTTATTTAGATTAGGAAGAGTAGGAATTATTTTTTGTGGCATCGACACCATCAAATTTTGGCGCCGTTGCTGGGGACTAATATAAAACTGATTTTTTATTTTGATGACTAGATCTGAACAAGCTAACTTAGATTATGATTCAGAAATTGAGAAGCGAGCTCATGCGTTAAGGAAAGTAGTAAGACTGTGGAAGATATAAGTAGCCATGACATCCACACCTCCTTTAGACGAACCAGTACCTAAATTTCCAGCAGGATCTGAAGGAGCAAAAATTGAATCTGAGGAAGAAGAAGTCATAGTTGAGGAACAGACAGTGAGACAGCTACACGCACCTCCGGTGGAGCAATAGCCTCTTTGCATTTCTTATCTAGCCTTGAAGGTGGTGTTCGAGCTGAAGTCAGGCTTAATACAACTACTTCCCATCTTTCACGGGTTGGAGAATGAAGACCCCAACAAGCACTTGAAGGAGTTTCATGTAGTTTGCTCGAGCATGAGATCGCAAGGAGTAACCGAAGAACTAATTAAGTTGAGGGCATTTCTGTTTCTTTGCAAGATGCCGCTAGGGAGTGGTTGTTCTATTTTCCCTCAGGATCCATCAGGTCTTGGGAGGATATGGTCCGACTTTTCCTGGAGAAATATTTTCCAGCCTCAAGAGGAGCTCTAATTCAAAGGGAGATCAGTGGCATCAAGAAAAAGGATGCGCAAACTCTCCATGATTATTGGGAGAGATTCAAATGACTTTGTGCAAGTTGCCCGCAACACGAAATTACTGAACAATCTCTTATTAAGTATTTCTATGAAGGAATGATGGATTTAAAGAGAAGAATGGTTGATGCAGCAAGTGGAGGAGCTCTTGTCAACAAAACCCCTCGACAAGCTCGAGAAATTATATCTACCATGGCTGCCAACACACAAGAGTTTGGTAGATGTCAAGAAGTGCCAAAGACAGTCAATCAGGTAAGTGATTCTAATATTGAGCAAAAACTTAATGAGCTAATAAGTATGGTTCAAAGTATTGCTATAGGTATGTTTCCTCAGGCTAAAGTACGTGAAATTTGTGCTTACCATAGACACGCGACTGACATGTGCCCGACGTTGCAAGAAGGCGATCAAGAATAGGTAAATGTTATAGGCAGATTTCCTAGCCAGCCTCAATGAAAGTATGATCCGTACTCAAACACATACAACCCAGGGTGGAGGGATCATCCGAAATTCATCTATTGAGGAAGGCCACAAAACACACAGTAAGATCATTATGCACCACCATAGCAGCACCCTCAAGCAAGCTCAAACCCAGGTATGTCTCTTGAAGATATAGTTAAGTCACTTGCTATTAACACTCAACAATTTCAGCAAGAGACTAGAACCAACATTCGAAACTTGGAAAATCAAGTGAGTTAGTTACTTTAAGAACCGGGAAAGAGCTGGTAACCCCAGCCCCGAAGAAGGAAGTAGTGGTCTGAAGAAAGCTATTGAAGAAGAGATAGAGACACCGCATACTGAGAACTCAGAATTATGCTTGTCCAAGCCTCCGCTGCTGGTGATACAGCCCCCTTTTCCTGAAAGGTTTGCTATATTGAAGAAGGAGAAAGAAGCAAAAGAGATCCTTGAGACTTTTCACAAAGTAGAGGTAATTATACCATTATTAGATGCAATTAAACAGATTCCTCGCTATGCAAAATTTTTAAAGGAGCTTTGCACAAATAAAAGGAAGTCGGCTAGTTACAAAAGGGTAAGTGTGGGGGAGAATGTTTTCGCCGTGTTGCAGAAAAAATTACCCCCTAACTGCAAGGACCAAGGTATGTTTGCTATTTCTTGTAAAATTGGTAATAAGAAAGCTATCTGTGATTTGGGTTCTTCTATAAATGTCATGTCAATGTCCATTTATTCTTATTTAAAGGCTGGTCCATTGAAAAATACCTCTTTTATGATTCAACTAGCTGATAGGTCTATAGTGTACCTCGAAGGGGTGTTAGAGGATGTTCTAATGCAGGTCAATGGATTGATATTTACTATTGTTTATGTGCTGGATATGGAGGGCGATAAATCTCCTACTTCATTTGAAATTTTGCTCGGGAGACCATTTCTTAGCAAACTTAGAGCAAAAATAGATGCTCATGATGGCACACTCACTCTAGAATTTGATGGAAAATTAGTCAAGTTTAATGTGTATGATGATCCATATGATGTGATTAGTGTTTGTGGCACTGATGTAATTAATCCTTTAGCTCCTTCGGTAAAGGAAATTGCTTTGGAAGACCCATAAGGGATTGATTGAAGTTTGAGGAACGTCTGGCCTAAGACATTAAACTAGGGCATTTGTTGGGAGGCAACCCAATATAAGGCTTGCCCAAGCCTAATGTCTGTTTTTATTTTATTTTTAGTTTGGTTATTTTATTTTAATTTGAGTCATCTTCTTCCTTTGGTGACTGTTCACTTTCTAGGTTTGCATTAGGGAGCTGGACTTACCTTCCATGGTTAAAACAAAAGAAAAAAAAAAGAAAAAAAAAACTTATTTGATCTTTGTGTTTTGTTTTTACGGTAACTTTGTGGTTTTCTTTTATTCTATTATTTTATTTTATTTACTTTAATTATCTCTTCTTTCTTTATTTTGCTTTTATCTTTTTATTACCTTTTACCCTTACTTATTTTTAACTCCTACATTTGATTTAACCTAATTCACTATTCATCTCCCTTTCTCTTGGTTTCCCATTGCAGCCACCAAACGCCAAGTCCTGTCGCTCCACTTCTCACCGAAACCCTAGCATGTCTCACGCCAAGAAGCCACTTGGCTTCCAAGTGGGACCATCTCCACCCCACTGCCATCGCACCCAACACAGACATGGCAAGCTGCACAATGACCTTCATGACGTTCTGCCACTCTAGTTCCTCCTCCCGCGTCTGTTTCTCCTGACGCGCCTACTTCCCCTGCTGCTGAGCTGCCTGTTTCAGTCAATTAGACTGCCACTACTCCACTTCCGCCGTGAAGTCCTACCCGAATGAAGAAAGGTCTCATTCTTCCACGCCAACAGCATGTCTTCCGTAAGAGGAAGGACATTAGAACTATGCCTTCGACATCCGCTCGTCCTGCTACCCGACCCAAGGCATCTTCATCTTTGGCATCTCGCATGACGTGTTTAGAGGATAAGATTGACTCCCTTACTTCCACAGTCACCGAGATCCACACAGCACTACATGCCATTGCGCATCATTTGGGGTTCTCTTGGCCCCTGTCCTCAGCTTAGCTCCGCGTCTGCCTCCTCCACAAGGAAGCTTTCTTTCCTTTTTCTTCCATTTTTCTTATTCTTTTTGGAAATTGAGCCTCCCCTTATGTTGTTGATGATTCCATATTGGGGGCAATGTGAGGAGTTAGTCTGGGGGAGGATGTGTTTTTGGAAGTGCTTATTTGTGATTTTTTTTTCCAGTTTATTTTTGAATATTTCATTAATTACTTAGTATTACCCTACTTATTTCATGAGAATTTATGTTGTTTGCTTTGTATATATAAATTTTTGCAAATTTATTTCTTGTCTTAAAGCATGATTGATTTTCTCTTTTGAGCTCATGAGAGGCATTCTTTGCCCTTTAACTAGTTTCTTTTACATTAAATTGGCTCTTTGGAATTTTAGGCAAGTAATAGTAGTCTTCATTGTAAACTTCTATCTTCTCCATATCGTAGATAGCATCCCCTAATCATTCTATTTTTATACAATTCATTTAGACTTCATTAATAGGTGAAACTTATTAAATTGCTTGTGCTTAATCCATTATTGTGCACATTTCAAAACTTTGTTTAACGTATCTAGAGTGCTACTTTTGGATATTTGGATGTATGATTCGGCAGGATGGAGGGTGCAAATCACGCAAAGCAATGTAAAAGGTGAGGAATAAAAGAGAACGAAAAAAGCGATAATGCACATGAGTTCTCTAAAAAGCTGCAAAATAAAAAAATAAAAAAATAAAGAAGAAAAAAAGGGAGAACTAAAAAAGCGATAATGCACATGAGTTCTCTAAAAATTGCAACAAAATAAATGAAAAACAAAGAGTGGAGAATCCACCTTCCTTTCTTTTGAAAAAATTACACCACATCTTAGATTATTGTACTTTGGTAGGTTAACCTTATGTTTTGATATGCGACAACTTAAATTTTGTGAAACTTAATAAGTTGTGTGCATAAATTTTTCAAGACTTTATGTTTTGTACTTAAAGGGATGCCTTAAGGTTGTTATATATTGGTATGATGCTGATGGAATAAACGATGATCATTATTACCTTGCTTGTCTTTCATTCCAAATTTTCAATCTTTTGCTTGAGAATACTGTTGTAGGGTGAAGTATACTTCTTTGTGAGTTTGATTGAGACTTTGGTCATGCTTGAGGATAAGCATGGAATAAGTGTTGGGGAATTTGATAGCTTGTAAATTTAGCATAGAATGTCATATGTTTGACTATTGTCTATGGTGATTTTTGGCTAAAATGGAGATAATTCACTTGGTTTTCATGTTTCCCATAGGATATGCTAGATTCGATGAAAATGAATCTTTGGAGGTTAATTTCGTGAAGTTTTGATGAAGCTATCAAATTGGTGCTAAGTCCTCAAAAAGTCTTTGGAAGTCTGCGATTAGCGCTTGGGCAAGCACAAAGAGAGATCAGTCCGGGAGAGAGAATAGCTGCTAGAAGTTTTCGCATAGCACTTGGGCAAGCACTATGTAGCTAGACTAGCAGGAGAGAGAAGTGCTGCTGGAAGTTTTTGTGTCGTGCTTGGGCAAGCGTTATGGTGCTGGGCTTGGAAGAAAGAGAAATATTGCTGAAAGTTTACGCATAACGCTTGGGCAAGTGCTATGCAGTCTGTGCCCGTAGCTGAGATAAAATCTCTTGGAAGTTTTGTAATAGCGCTTGGGTAAGCACTAAAGAGATGCGACCTGAATTTTTGCAAATCTTACCAGACGCGAGAAAATCTTTTAAGTGTAAGCTGGCCCGATTTTTTAGAAATTTTTCAATTACTTAATTAATATTGTAGATTTATAAAAGATATTATTTTATTTGGAGGGATTTTCTTTTCTACTCTATATAGAGGATTGTAAAAAGGAGGTCTTTGCCTCTTCACTTTTCACTTACTACGCTTAGAATAAAACATCAGATTTTTTTTTTATTTATCATGCTCTTTACAGCCATGAGCGGCTAAGCTCAATATTTTCAGTCAAGAGTTGATTTCAAGTAGGGATTCTTCACGGTTGTGAGATCTAAATGTGATAAGTATATTTTTTACATTTGATTGGCTTTTGTGTGTTTTCTGAATTTAATAGAAACCCCACCTCTATTGTTTTCTTGTTGTTTGTTCAATAAGGGCTCATTGTTCAATCTATAGGAAAGCATATAGCTATCAATAAGGTTGAGATTCGTATTGTCTAACTGAATTGAATAAGTAGCAAATAATATAATTTGATAGTGACTAGGCTTTCGAATTATGTTATGGAAACCCACAATCTATTTTAAATGAATTGCGCTTGTGAGTTTATTGAATAGGGCAGGGTCTTTCTAGTTTGTACTGCTATTAGTAAATTAAATTCTATCGCTTGTTTAGGGTTGTTTGCTAATTAGGGTCTTTCTAGTTTGTACTCCTGTTAGTAAATTAAATTCTATCACTTGTTTAGGGTTGTTTGCTAATTAGGGATTATTCTAGTGCTTTGTCTGTTTAATCTAATACTATGGAAAGATTTTTCAGAGGCGCTTGTCCGATGATTATAACATGTCAGTCTTTCAATTTTTAGAGTTATCTTTATATCAATAATCGATCAAGAGAATGCCATGCTACGAATCACCCTTGGATGAATCATTACTTCTATTGATTTTAAATTGTTTAATTTATTACTCCCTGTTACTTAGTTATTATTTTCAATTGCTATTTGATCAACCCCCCTCCTTTTTATTTATTTGTTTTATCGATTGGTCTCAACTTTAAAATCAGTTCTATTAGTCTCTAGGGTTCGACCCTTCTCACCCTATCTACAATTTATTTAGTTTAGGAAGAGTAGGAACTATTTTTTATGGCCTCGACACCCATCAGCACTTGCCATTGGCGTTATAGGGATACTAAACCTCCATTAGATCACTAATTGGGGCAACGCTGTATTCACTAGTCTTATGGGATAGAAGCAGTCCTCCCCATCGAAGTTCAGATTTGATCAGCGAGGGCGGCCAAGAAAGAAAGTCAATTACCCAAAGAAAAATGGGCTAAGAATTACCACAGTCAATTAAATGCTATTGATGAGAAAAGCTAGAAGCGCTCAATCAAATTCAAAGTTACCAATAGAAAACAACCAAGCACTTCAACGAAAGAATTAATGATCAGAAACTTGAAGGTGTCTTGTACTCAGGGAAATTAAAGCTTCTATGCAAGATCCTATGGGTAAATTCAGGCCAAACTAGGCAAGTCCCTACATTTTAAAAAAAATACTCTCCAGAGGCGATGTCATCCTTTCAAATATTAATGGCAATGAATTCACCAATCTATGCAACTTGGATCAATTCAAAAAATACATTATTTGAAAGCATTCGGGCATTAGCACCAGAATATTATCCCCCTTATGTCACTATTAATCACAACTACAGTGATCAACTTCGGGAAATATATTCTAAATTACGAGGTACACAGGTAGCCCAGCTTGTGGGTGTAATCACAATAATAGTAAAAATATATTTTTGTCCCCTTTTCATGAAAAATTCAGAATTTTTTGTGCCAAATAAAAAAAAATAAAAAATAAAGAATCAAAAGATGAATTAAAAACCCACAAGGGTGGTCAGGCAAAAATAAATAAAGCAAAGCTAAAATAATTACAAGGGCAGGCGACTTATAGAAAATCGATATAGGTCCGCTAAGTCAAAGACCCAAAAAGGCAATTTAGGCGAAAATTAGTGCAGCTTGCGAAATCAAAAACCCTCAAGGGTTGTTTAGGCAAAAATTAAGGCTTAACAGTGGCATTCTCATAAAGGATAAAACTGAATTTTCTTTTCAAATCAAAACTGTCAACATGATCTCCCTTTTACACATCTCTCAAATCAATATGAGTTATGGAAAAAGCAAATCACAAAAAGCCCTTCATCTAGGCATCTATCTTTGTCATGTCTCCATGTCAATTATTTGTGTTCACTATCTAGAGTGTCAAAACTATCTAATATGTCAATTGTACCCTATATACACCATGGGTTAGTAATTTATCTCCAAGCCCTCATAAACATATGGGCTGAGTCAAAAATCAAAAATCAAAAATTAAAAATCATACCCTATAAAGATAGGGTCATAATGCACCGAAGGCCTAGTCAATATGTTTACATTACCTCGGATGTATGTCCCTAGAGTCTTTAGAGTTCTCTATGTCAACCTATCTAGAAGAGTCTCAAATAGTCTCAATAATTGCTAAGAGCCTAGCGTCAATATCCCAAGTTAGAGTCAATATAGGCTTTCTCTCCCTGTCGTCATGCTCAACCATCCACCAAGCCTCATAAGCAACATTCCTACCTCCAAAAACTCTACCCTCAACCACACATGCTTTCTAGACCAACTACCCAAAATAATCATAGTAACTTAAGGCAAAATCAGTATATCCTCAAAAAGGGCACTGGCTGGTGGTAATCCTGAGTATGCCTCATCAACCGAGAGCTTGGGTAAAAGGTGATGTGATCCATGCCTAGCAAATAAGCCATCTAGAACCCAACTGATTGAACCAGAAATCTACTAATATCATACCAGTCATACCTCCATAAAATCTGATATGGCATCAGTGCCAACAACCATTACAGCCACTCATCCTCAGAGCAGAGCCTCACCACAACTCGCCTAGATCCATATTGAGATGGCTTGTACGGGTGGTGTCATGGTGGCTCAACTACTCTCAGGTGATTCCTCAGCCAACCATGCAAGATCCACCATTACACCAAAATAAGGAAATTAAAATAGGAATTCACATGCAAAACTCTCAAAAGCAAATAGATTTAGTTGTACCATAGCCTAAACACTTAAGCTGTTTCCTAAAAGCATGCAAAATCAGAATTTACCCCTTTCTCTAAATCCTAAATAGATATTCATATACAAATGCTCAAGCGATTACTGTTTAAAACCTAAGCCTTTTTCAAAAAGCACCAAACTCAAATGAAGCTAATTCGACAATGCTTACCTGAAGTAGGATCGGGCTAGCAAACCAAATCCTATCAACCTTGTATGCTTGCTCGAGGCTCAGGATGGTCTAAGCCAAAGCAACGCCTGTTATCGTTGCCCCTCACTTTATCTACAACACTAGATCAACTACTGTCAGATCACCCCAGCCAATTAGACTAGTCCGTACACGAGTGCTCATTAAACAAACAACCAGAAGTCTAATCCTAAACCTCTAAAACTCTAAATTAGCAAAATCTACCTGTAACATCCCGAGATCTAGAGAACCCAAGAGAAGTCACAAGAATAATTTTAATGTGATTTTTCCTAGTCTTAAAGTGATTTTATTTTCATATTTATTGAATTAGTACTGTTAATATATATTTGATTATTAAATAATTGTTAATGAATTATATTATGGAGTTAGTAATTAATTGATAAAATATAAACTTATTATTATCAATAATTATTGACTATGTAACTCAATAGCCATGTATAAATATATGTATACATGGTAGTATGGATATAGATATGTAATAGTAATTATAGAGAATGTAACAAAAATAAAAGAAGAAAGGAATTGAATAATAATAATAATAATAATAATAATAATAATAATAATAATAATAATAATAATAATATAATAATAATAATAATAATAATAATAATAATAATGGTAAAAAAAAGAAGAAGAAATAAATTTTCTCTCTCCCTGATCCTCCACCGCGTGACAGCCCTTCTCCCTCTCCACCTTCATATTCTCCAGCCACCGGCCATGAAAATCGACAATCAAGGCTCTAAAAGCAAGAGCTCGACAAGAAGAACACATAGATGGTCTTGATTTGTGAGATAAAGGTCGAAATCGGTAGAAATCGAGACTGGAAGATCGCGCCACTGTGCAATGGAGAATTCCAGTGATCTGAGTAGTTTTTGGCGGTTTCAGAGCAAGGGAAGGAGACCGATCGATTCCACACCTCCGCTTGATCAATTTCCACCTCCCAATGTTAGCAGCTGGGCTAGCATGGCGAATCTACCATGAACGGCGGCCTTGAAGCGACTGTTGGTGCGATTTACAACTAAAGGATTTGTCTAAATTGTAAACGAAGGCCGGATATGAATTCCTTGGGAAACTTCGAGTTGGATGATGTAAGAATCGCCCAATTCTAGGCTGTTTGGGTGCTCCGGCCACCGTAGATGGCGAAGCTGACTACGGTTCGGCGAGGCTCCGACGAGACATTCAATAGACAGAATGTTACATTTTGTGCGTTGGACATGAATCCGAACTCCGAACTCCGATTTTTGATCGGTATACTTTAAATTTCAGTTAAATTTCGGAGCAATTATTATTGAAATTATTCGGCTGGATAATTTTAGTTAGTCTGATTATAATTAAATAATTAAATGAAAAGAGGTATGAATTGAATTTCTAATTAATTAATGAAGTTAACCAAATTTATAAAAATTTGTTAACTTAAAATGACAGTAATCGATTAGTGACAAAAATTCAAAATGGAGACAGTTAATGAACAAATATAAGTTGAATTAAAATACTGATATTGTAATTGAGGAACATTGACCATGGAGGATGGGAAATATTCTGGAATTTACTCGATGGATGGGTTGTATGAACTGTATTGAAAATAAAATGTTTAGCTATGGTGGCCCAATTTATAGATGAAATGCTACCAAAATATAACAGAATCAGTCAATAAAGAATTGATGATTAAATTAGGAATACAAAATGTTAAATGAATAAATCAATTAAGCAATTGTAAACTTTAATTTGTATTGGATTAAATTTAATATAGTATTTGAAAATGAGGTAAGTAGTATTTTGAAAATAAAATTTTAAAATGAGTTGGAAGAAAAAAAAAAACTTTATAAAGAAGAATTAAGGGTTTTATTTCAAAATCTTATTATATTTATTTGGTAAAATAAATGAGAATATTTGTATACATATATACATAATTGATTATAAAAATAAATAAGCTAAGTATTTTATTTTATATGGTATTTAAAAGGAAACTATCAAATTTATTTGAAAAATAAAATATAATTTCTTAAATGAAATTTAGTTAGCCAAGTGATTTATAGAGATGTATGTATATGTATATTTTTATACATTTGATTTAATCATCTCAATTATTTTATTTAGCATTAATGGAACTTAAATTTTATTTATGTATTTATGTAATTAATTATTTATAAAGTATTTTCTGTTCCAGCATATGGATGAGTTAAAACAATTTATATATATTTCATTTTCATAATTACATTTTACTTGTTATTACAAAATGGAAAGGAGTAAAAGAAAAACTTTAAGTCCCTTTTAGTGTACTTAGTAGGTATTAATAATCATTTAGTACTTATTAAATATATTACGGGCGACATATCATATCTTACAGTGGGGTAGGATGTGACACTACTGGGTCTAGATACTAATCGATGAGGATAGCCAAATTATCCCGACCATTTACAACCAACTCCCTAGCCTCCTCTACAGACAGGCCCAACATCCTCATAAAGGCCTTAAAAAATACAAACCTGGTTGGTGCAAACACTAGAGCCCTCTCTGAGTCACTACCCAAAAGAACCGCAAACTCCTCATAAGTCATGCACATCTCCTTGTAGTGTATTCTAAATAAAAAAAAATGTGAGTCTGTGGATCCCACATATGTAGACAAGCATCTATGAAAGCTCGGTCAACTGACAAGCCCCTAAAAGTCACCAAAGAAGCCATACCAGACTAGCTTAAATTAATTTTCTCCACCTCCTCCAATTTATCGATCCATATTTGCATGCCATGACTGATAAATGGCTCCATCTTTTAGGAAGTGGTTGAAAATTCTGAGAAATCGAACTTCGAATTGCAAAACGACGTCGTTTTTCTGCCTTAAATGAGGTATAAATAAGCCTCCAGCCCCTAGCCTGCACTAGTTGTTGGTATCAATTAGCCTAAGCCAATACCGATTAGCTCAATACGGTATCGAGAAGGCCTATCGATGGCCCCTCCAGCAGTATCAACATGGACATCCTCAGTACCGATAGGGACATCCTCAGTGTTGACCAACCCTATTTTTAGGAAAATCCAAATTTTTTTCTCAAAAGTCCCCACTTTTGTCACAAAAATTGACAAACTTCTTCAAAACAACAATGGAAAACATAGTTTTTAGACAAAAACCAATCATTCCATCAAAAGCCAGATGTTCAAACCGCAAATCAAATTTTCATCATAAGTTGGATTTATAGATTGTAAATTTTCATCAAAAGCAAGAAACTAGACTTAAAATAAATCTTTGGCAAACCAAGCCAAAAATTGTCAATCCAGGACTCAAAAGTGGTCGTCATGCATCATGCATACTATTTTGTCCCCTAAAATTATTTTTAGGTCAATAACCAAAGCAAAATATGGCAGTCAGTGCCAGAGTCAAAATAAATAAGGCAGTGAGTGCCAAGATCAGACTAATCAGTGCATTCAATGCAAGACAGGCAGTTGGTGCAATCACAGTCGAATCAGGACAATCAGTGCCAAAGTTAAGATAAACAAGGCAATAAGTGCCAAGGATAGACCAATCAGTGCAGAATTAGAATGAATGATTAATCAGTGCAAGTCCAAAACAGGCAATCAGTTCAGATTTTAGTCTAGAGTAGTGCATCAACGCTAGATATCTAAAACATGCAATTAATGCAAATCATGCTTAAAAATAGAGCAGTTCATGCCAAAATTAGAACAAAAAAGGTAGTCAATGCCCAAGTCAAAACCACAAGCAAATCAATGCAATTCAGTGCATTCAATGCAGAATAAGTAATCAATGCAAATTCAAGATACGCAGTCAATGCAAGTTCAAAATGATGCATTCAGTCAAAAACAGGCAATTGGTAAAAATCACACTTAATAATAGGGCAGTTAGCGTTAAAATCAGAAAAGTGGGCAATCAATGCAAACTTTGATTCCAAGCGATGCATCCAGAGCAAGAATAAGCAAACAATGGATTCAAAATAAAATAGGAAATCAATGCATTCAATAAAAGATGTCTAAGACAAGTAGTCAGTGCAAGATCCTTATAATAGGTAATCAGTGCAAATTTAAGACAACCAAAGCATCCAATGCAAAATAAAAAAGACAAGAAGATCAAACATGCAAAAGTAAAATTTAATAATCTAATTGATGGCTAAGTTTTGTACAAAAAGAGCAATCACATATAGACTTACATTAACCCAAAAGTGTACTAGACAGCTATCACAGCCTATAAATATCTGAAGGATCCTAAAATAGAAAAGGAAAAGCAATAAGCCAAAAAATCAGTGGCACCTCCTTTATGATTTAAGCTGATCTGTGACATCCCGACCGGGCAAAGCGATCCTAAGAGGGCGGGTAGAGCAGGGCTCCTGGCAAGCTTTAGGATGGCAAGCTAGCTAAGGTAGTGGAATGCGGGACACAGGAATGAATCAAATCATATATCGAAAAGGGGGTAACTAATCATCAGAGTCACCTTTTGGTGGAATGACTGGAGAGTTGGAAGAACTTCAGGGTTAAGCGTGCTTGCTTGACAAAAATCCTAGGATGGGTGACCTCTTAGGAAGTTCCCATTTCACCTGTGGGACAAAACCATGCGGGTCTTGCCGATCTAGTATGGGATGAACTGGCTTGATCCAAAATTGACAATTCCTCTGGTGGTTGGAGTTAAGGTGTTAAATTTGGTATCAGAGCCTGACCCCCTCTAGTAGATATATGGTTTGAGGACGAACCACGCGAAAGTTGGTGAGCCTGTGACATCCCGACCAGGCAAAGTGATCCTAAGAGGGTGGGTAGAGCAGGGCTCCTAGTGAACTTCTAGGATGGCAGGCTAGCTAGGGTAGTGGAATGCAAGACATAGGAATGAATCAAATCATATATCAAAAAGGGGGTAACTAATCATCAGAGGCGCCTTTTGGTGGAATGGCTGGAGAGTTGGAAGAACTCCAAGGTTAAGCGTGCTCACTTGATAGAAATCCTAGGATGGGTGACATCCTGGGAAGTTTCCATTTCACCTATAGAACAAAATCGTGCGGGTCTTGCCGATCTAGTATGGGATGGAACTGGCTTGATCCAAAGCGGATAATTCCTCTAGTGGTTGGAGTCAAGGCCGTTACATGATCCTTCAGGAAGCTCTCACAAGCCAAGGCCTCAAATAATGCTGCTTAGAGATGGCTGATCAAAGTGGTCATTCCATTGCACCAACCTGAAGGAGGTTGCAGACTTGGACATCATGAGTTAAAAAAAATAGAGAGAGAGAGAGAGAGATCTCCCTGACATATCCTTAAATACTGCTCCGAAAGATCCTCGAGGGTAGTCGCACTACTTAGAGAGTTATATCTTATGCACCTCATGCTCTTAGATAATAACGTATCAAGTGAAACATGAGCATGAGGGATGCTGACTCTCAGATCAAGAATGGGCTCTCTATATGGTGAAGGATCGAACCAACCATGTAGGCCATAACTGGAGGATCCTGCAAGTCAAAAGTAAATTTTCAGCATTAAGTAAATTGCACATATACAGAAGAGCAGATATTTCATCAAAGAATGCCTCGCTCTGATCACCTCTTGATATCTGACCACCTTGCCCATATGACATGAAAGACGGAGGGATGATATTATCCTGGTTGTCTTGACTATACAACTAGATGGTGGGGAATGCCTCATCAATGTCCTCCCCCTCGCTCAATAGTGAGTAGTATTCTAACGGCAACGGGATGATAAGAGGAACATCGTCACTCTCTTCATTCTCATACGCTTAGGGGTGAATAAGAACTCGTTGGTGATGCACTAGTACTCATTTCCACTCAAAGATCCTTTTCAAAGAACAAGAGCAAGGTAGATAGGGAGAGAGTGGTATAAGCCAATGGGCCACTCCCACCCCCAACCCCCTATTTATAGAAAATGGAGAGGACAAGTCTCGCCTTTGCCTAGAAGATCAAAATTTTTAGGACCCATCAAAACCCAGAATCTCACACAATTTTAGCTTATGCAACCTTAAAAAATTTCCCAACACAGTTTTATCCCCCTTGGTGATAAACTTTTTCGGTAAGGACCCGAAAAATCAGCTGAATTAGATTGGCCCCAAAAAAATGTTCTCAAAATCAAATGAAATTTTCACAAAATGTTCCAAACATTGCCACACCCCCTAGTGTATTATTTTTAAATAAAAACTCTATTCACAAAAGATAAAATCGAGATTCAAAAGTTTGGACAAAAATCAACTCTGATCTTTTGGAGGGAATAAATTGTTGACCATGATTTTAGTACCAAGCTCTAGAAAATTCCATTACAGATCCAACAGCCTGAGAATCAACTCAATCGAATATCGTTTGGGCCTTAAATAGACTCCTAGAAGCCTAAAAACCCTAAAATAAAGCTAAAATGACAAGTTAATAATTTTCCTTAATCGAAACCAAGCTACCCAGCGCTGATATCGATCACGTGCCCATCGATAACAGTAGAGGCCTGCCTAGTAGTCTCAACTATTACCAGCATTGATATGGCCAATACCTGAGTTGACATGGCCAATCCCAGTGCTGACATGCTCAATATCAACCAACAGTCCCACTAGCCTATAAATGTGGCACTCCATCATTTTTAGGGACCCTTTGTTGCTTGATTAAGCGCTTCTCAAGCATCAATGATTCTATTTCTCCATCCATGAATGATTCTAAGGCTATAAAGTCTAACTTTGCTCTTCTTTCTTTATTAAGCAAAAGCCCGACTTGGTTTTCAAAAGTCGATCATTTCAAATTTCACTCACAGTTTGGTCTTTTTTATACCAAAGCTAATGGTTTTTTAATTCATTATTAATTAATTTAGGGATTAATTAATAATTTATTAATTGATAATATTATAAAGACTATATTAGGGTCCTCGTACCCATCCTTTACTTTCTTAGAGAAAGAATCAACCTCCTTGGTCATTTACAACCATGGAGCTTCTCAACCGTATGCTAGTGTGAATACTCAATTTTTTAGGCTCAAAAAGCCTATTTTCCCGGACTGCAAACAGCCCGGCCGAACCAAAGGCCATTTTGGAAATTCACCGAAAGCATGCCAATATGGTACTTGAAATGTCCGAAAAATTATGAGGATCGC
>CANUEP010189942.1:0-42885 GCA_947857235.1 Jatropha podagrica | reverse complement strand
TTTAAGATAGCCAAAAGAAGGGTGACCTAATCTTTTATGCCAAAGCAAAATACTAAGCCTATTCTGATCAACTTTATTTTTGCTAGAATAGAGAACAACAGAAGTAGAAGAACCAGGAGAGTCATCAAGATAGTATAATCTGCCCTTTTGCCTACCACTGCCAATCGTCTCCAAACTTGTGTTGTCCTGAAATTTGGAAGAAGAGAATGAGGGGCAAAAAGTAAGTTACAATTTATGGTAGGGGTAAAAAGCACGTTTTTAAGAGTCAAAGAATTAGATATTGGAATATCACCAATTCCTTCTACCTTAGAGGTTCACCATCAGCAAAAATTATAACTGTTTTTAAAACAAAGGCAGAAAAATTAATGAATTTATCTCTATCACAAGAGACATGGTCAGATGCACCACTATCTACAATCCAGTCTGTATTACTAAGAACAGTAGAAGAAATTTTAGATTTAGATATACCTGATTTCGCAGCAAGGCCAACAACAACTTTCTCAACCTCCCTTTTATCATCGTTCTTCATCTTGGCCTTAGGATGCCAGTCAGGAAATTCATGTATCCTGAAACACTTTTCAACAACATGATTGTCAGCATGACAGTGTGTACAGTATCGTTGCCCTTTGTCCTTTTTATTGATCATCTTCTTTGCAGCTAAAGTCATTACTTCTGTAGATCCTCCACCCATCATAGCCTCTTGTCTATTTGCCTCAGAAAAAACAAGAGCATATGAACTTTGTAGACTAGGAAGAGGAGTAGTAGAAAGAATTCGCCCTCTAACTCCATCTAATCCTGCATCAAGACCAGCTAGAAACATATAAACACGTTTAGCATTTACCATTTTTTGTAAGCCTCGATATCAGCAGCGCACTGCATCTGGCACATTTGAATAGCGTCGGATTCTTGCCATAGGCATTGTAATTTTCCAAAAAATGCAATAACAGAGCCTCCATTTTGGCGCAAATCGACGATTTCACAATGAAGCTTGTAAGCTCTAGAGGCATCTTCACTAACTGAATACGTCTCCTTCGCCACTTCCCAGACGTCCTTTGCCGTAGGCAAACACAGAAACAAGGCTCTTGTTTCCTTGGTCATTGAATCTAGCAACCATGACTTCACGAGGCAATTTTCATCTTCCCAAGTCTCATATGCCTCTGAATTTTCATCAGCTAGGGCAGATTTCACTCCAGTGACATATCCCCACCTCTTGCGTCCTCGCAGTTTATTTTGTGCATTAATGGACCATTCGGTGTAATTGGATCCATCAAGTTTCTCAGGGGTTAAAGTAGAATTGAGATCATTCATCAAAGATGAAGATCCAGTAGTAGTAGTGGGTGTTGATCCACTCTCATTGGAAGGCAGAACAGGGGTGTTTGACATAGTTTTATGAAAATTAGGTTTTCAGTTTTAGAAAAGAAAACGAATGATAAAATGGCCAGGCTCTGATACCATGCAAAAATAGAGAAAGTAATTCTATTTTTTATATTTTTATCATAACATACAACCACCAATTTATACAAGAATACTCACTTAATTCTAGCCTAGGATTACGTATTTACATCCTTAATCTAGGTAACGGCTAAGCATATTGCTTAGTGGTGTACTATTATAGAACAACACAATTTATTAAATTAAATATCTTTGCTAGAAAAATAATGAATCAAGTATAAATCTTTTTCATAACTTTTCTTTAAAATTTATTATTAAACTAAAGCAGTGTTTAGTAGGAAAATTTAGGATACAGTATCAACAATAGTTAAACTTCTATTTTTTTAGACAATTTTGAGTTATAATTCATAAGCCCACCTTTTAAAGAGAATAAGAAAAACAATACCATTTAAATCATAAATTCATAATATAGTCTTTATAACTTTTACAGAGCTAATTTCGAGGGCCATCAGAATCTAATGTGCGCATATAGACCTATTATCTACAACTTTAATATGTGATTTTTATCTCAATAGAAGAGAAAGTTGTCTACAACCGCCATTATAGAAGAAACTGTCTACAACCTCAACATGGACGGATCATTATCATTCAGTGATGATATCCATATCCAATCTGTTGTAATATCAACTTCAATAAATGAAGTGATATTTAGGATAATAATCATGTCTATATTCAGCTGTAAGACTGTTTAACAATTCCATTTATGTAAAAATATCAAGATTATAGTGAGCAACATTTTATTTCACAAACACTGCTAAAAATATTCATTCATTGTCATCCCTCATATTACAATTAACAATGGGCTAACATCATTCTTTCTCAAATAGACAACTTTCAATTAAACCTTAAAAATATTAAAAACATAAGTTATCCAAATATAATTCTTTACTTTCAAAAGAATCCATAAAATATTTATTTCAATATTTCTCTTTTAATTCACAGATCAAGTCCATCAAAAATATTTTTGCAAAATCACTTTCATTTTGTTTAGATAATAGTAGGAACATAATAGTACCCAAACCTAAACTAGAAGGATCCTCTACCCTTACTCCTCTAGCAATCGCTCTCTCCTTAATTCCTGCTCTCTTAGAAGTTGCATCATGAAATTAATATTCACATTAACCAGAACCGAAGAATTTTGAGGCTCCAACAATTTGTCAATCAAATCGTGTAAAAAGGCATCCCAATTGGCACTCAGATGATGTTATGGAAGGTAATATTGCATACTGCCTTTTAACTGAGGATGTAGAACCATCAACTTTCCAGGAGACACTGATTAACTTAGATGCTTCTCATTGGATGGCAGCAACGCAAGAAGAAATTGAAGCCCTTCATAAAATAATACATGGGAACTTGTGTCACTATCACAAGGAACGAAGCCAACTGGTAACAATGGGCCTTCGAAATCAAATAAAATGGTGCTGATCAAGGGGAGAGGTATCATGCAAGACTGGTGGTGAAACAATATGCTCAAAAAGAAGGGATTGATTCGAACGAAATATTTTCTCCTGTGGTGCGACTGAAGGCAGTTCGAGTAGTCATGGCAATGTGTGCTACATTTGACTTGCATCTAAAGCAGTTAGACATTAAAACTGCTTTTCTTCATGGAGATCTTGAAGAAGAAATTTATTTGCTCAAGCCTGAAGAATTTAAAGAAAAAGGAAAGGAGAAGTTGGTTTACAGGTTGAACAAATCTCTGTACGGTCTAAAACAGGCGCCAAGATGTTGGTACAAGAGATTTGATTCCTTCACCATGAGCCTTGAATACAATAGATTTAATGCAGACTCTTGTGCTTACTTTAAGAGGTTTGGTGAAAAGATTTTGTTATATTGCTGTTGTATGTGGATGACATGTTCGTTGCAGGCCCCAACAAAGATCATATTGAAGAATTAAAGGCACAATTGGCTAGGGAATTTGAAATGAAGGACTTGGGACCAACAAATAAGATTCTAGAGATGCAAATTCACCGAGACATGAATAATAGCAAGATTTGACTTTCACAAAAGAATTATTTAAAGAAAATCTTATCACGATTCAATATGCAAGATTGTAAGTCAATTTCTACCCCTCTTCCTATTAATTTCAAATTATCCTCTAGTATGAGTCATAGTAATGAAGAAGAGAGGATGGAGATGTCTCGAGTACCATATGCATTAGTAGTGGAAAGTTTAATGTTCACCATGATTTGTACAAGACCAAACATTGCATAAGCAGTGGAACTAATTAGTCGGTACATGCCGAATCTTGATAGAGAGCATTGGAATGCTGTAAAAAGGATCCTCAGATACATTAAGGGAACCTTAAATGTTGTATTACATTATGGAGGATCAGACTTTCTTATCAAGGGGTATGTTGATTCTAACTATGTAGGAGACTTGGATAAAAGCAAATCTACTACAGGTTACGTGTTTACAACTACCAATGGTGCTGTAAGCTAGGTTTCAAAACTGCAATCGATTGTGGTACATCAACAATGGAAGCAGAATATGTAGCAACTACGCAAGCTAGTAAAGAAGCAATATGGCTGAAAATGGTATTGGAGGAGCTCGGGCACAAACAAAAGTATGTCTCTTTCTTTTGTGATAGTTAGAGGGCCTTGCATCTTGCAAGGAATCAAGCCTTTCATTCAAGAAAAAAACATTTTAGGGTTCAGTATCTCTTCATTCGTGAGAAAGTGGGCGAAGGATCTATAGATATGTAGAAAATCCATATGAACGACAAAATAGCATATTTCATGACAAAGGTGATTAACATTGGTTTGCTTAGTGTAGATCCTCTGTGGCCTAATAGAGACATAAGCAATATGAAAAGTGCAAGGTAGAAAAAATGGTGTGAAGATATGATTATCCTAATCAAATCTTCAAGTGGGAGATTGTTGTCTAAGGTGGGTGTCGCCAACCAAGTTTGTCAAAACAATTAGGCACCTCTCGAGATGTCGAAAGGAGATGAGGTTTC
Source organism: Jatropha podagrica (assembly GCA_947857235.1). Taxonomy (NCBI): domain Eukaryota; kingdom Viridiplantae; phylum Streptophyta; class Magnoliopsida; order Malpighiales; family Euphorbiaceae; genus Jatropha; species Jatropha podagrica. The sequence goes on along the minus strand of CANUEP010189942.1, from coordinate 38,477 downwards.
AACTTATACCTTAGTCATATGAACTTGGCTCACCCATATAATTAGTAGAGACATATTAACTCCTTTCAGACCTAGAATGTAGGCTTCTTGAGCAGCTCTTTAACTACCCCTAACCACTACAATCTCATGATTATTTTCAATATAAAAAATCATGAGTAAATACTTGATTGACGTTCATGCGTAATATTATATTGCAAGAAAAGAGACATTTACTATCATAAATTCTATTTTGAATATTTTTGTATGCTTTTTATCACCCAATTCCAATAATAAATCGAAGGCACCTTCTATTTGTATATTTTTTGCCACCAATTATAACAGCCTATTTTTTAGTGTCTAAAATAGTAGTTTATCAGTCGATGAATAATACCATTGGTTCGAGAATTAGTATTATTTCAGTCCAAAAAAATTACTACTCATGTCTTTTATTTTATTTAATATTTTTGGAGCAAGATTACATGATTCAAGTGGGTAGAAAATATTTTATGAATATTTTTGGAGAACTTAAGTAATTGATGAATAGTAATTTTTAGTGTAGTATTATTAAGGAAATTAAGGAATTAATTTTATGGAGTTAATTTAATAAATATGTAGAGATAAATAATTATTGGAGGAGAATTATTTAGTGAATTTTTTGGATCCTTGGATGGAAATACCATGACTTAATCTTCACCCTCCACTTGTCAACACTAAAAGAGTAAGCAACGTTTTTGATTTGTTGACTTTAAGTCAACAACACTTATCTTATAACATTTGTTTTCTTCTTCTTTCTCCTTCCTTCAACGTCAACTTTTTCTCCATCTCCTCCATTTTCTTTCAAATTTTCTTACAATAAGACTACTCCAAATTAACCAAACTAAACCATAATTAAGTAATTAAACTTGATGAAATAAGCTTAGAAGTCTATATTTGGTATTTATACTCAAAGAAATTGGGAGATTTCTTATATTCAAAGTTGGAGAACCTTCCTCCAAAGACAAAGGGAAGGCTAAGATTTGAGGTTTCTAAGCTTGCTTAAGCTTGTCTTTGAAGGATAGTGCAACTATATCTTTCATTTCCTTTCATTTTTTCGAAGTTTCCTATTTATAAGTTTTATGTGAATTTTTAGAATTTTATATGAATTGTTTAAATTATTATGTTTTGGGTATTGAAATGTGATCTTGGGTGATAAGTAAGTGTGTCTAGATTTTTAGTTAAAGAAGAAAACTCCTACCCTAAACCATGTAGTTTGAAGAGGAGGTTGATTTTCTTAATTTTTCTTAATGACGACTTCTTAAAGATGATGTTTATGATGGTTTTCATTGGTGAAAAAATCATTTGAATTGAAAACTATGTTAGAAGATTTTTCCTACAACTTAAAGAAAGTTTAAGTGTTGTAAAAATGAGGTTTATGATTATTTGATTATGAGAAGGGTTTTAATGGTTTTATTGAGTGTTTTTAGCATTGAAATATGGTTATTTGAAGAAGAAAAATCTTCTTCCTTTATGTACATAAGGAGGCTGAACCATCCTAGGGTAAGGCTTGATTTCATTTCTTTTAAAGCTTTATTTAAATCTTTATATGTTATATTAAATATGTACTTTGAATATATAAGTTTTGAATTTTATAAGTATGAAAAATCATAAATTTTACAAGTTGTAAATTTTAATGAAGTTGAGGAAAATATGTTTAAGCTAAGTATATGTTTTGAAAATGTAAGTTTTGATGCATAAGCGTGGAAAACTAAATAAACCTTACAAGTTGTAAGTTAAAGTGAAAAAAAAGGGAAATAAGAATTTAAACTATGACATATTTTATGATGAAAAGATTTATAAGAAATAATATGATTTATGAAGGAAAGACTTGATTTTGGGCTCTTGTATGTTTTGGTAGAAAGTATGGTATCATTTGATTCAATGATGTAAGATGAGCATGCTCAGCTTTGATACCATTATGTTATTAAGTTATGATCATATGCTAGACTTTAGATGTCTTATGTTTAAATAGACACGCTTTATATGTATAAGTAGGCTTTTAAAGCCTTTATAATATAGTTGGCGGCCTAAGGCCAAATTTGATATGTTTTGGAATTTATCTACTTATGTTTCTCCTAAGTATATATGAGCCCTCATATGAACATATTAAGTAATGTAATTAATGAGTTTTATTATCAAATCATGATTTGGAATCCTTATGATTTTAATTAGTAAGTATTATTCTTATTGTATGATTAAATGGAACATGATTTCTATATGAATGTAAGACTTATTGAAATAATAATTTAATTTGTTTTTCATTATTTGAAAGATAATAAGATGTTTAAATGGAAATATTTCTATGGTTGTTTCCTGATTTTAAGATAATATATTTTATATGATTTAAGTTTTAAGTATGTTATCCCTTATTTATTTGGAATAAGGTTCATGTTTTTAAATGACATTTTTATATGATTGATTTATTATGATTTTATACCTATGTATTTTTCTATATTTTATGTTTTAAGAATGTTGCTTTTGTTTAATGAAAGAAAAGTTATATGTTTTTAAATGGGTATTTTATATGTTAATATTTTATCATTTTATAATTATGTTTTTTTTATGATTTATAATTTAAGGAATATTTTTATATGATATGGATGATGATTTTCTACCTAAGTATTTTTATAAGTTTGATGATTTAAGAATGTTGCTTATGCAACATTAGTCTTTTATATGTTATGAGCACACTAAGTGATATACTCAACGTGTTGATTTTATCATGTGTAGGTTAACACAATGGGTGCTGTTTGAAGATTGAAAGTGTAGTATCAGAGATGAAGAGTATATTTTCATATTATAGATTTGTTAGTATATGTTTTAAGAAGTATGACATGTATAAATTAAATGGTATCTAGAGTATGTAAAGTATTTAACTTATAAATAATAAGTTGATTAATGTAAAGACATATTTTATGAAAGAATATAGAATTATAATTTAAGTTAGATTGTATGTTAGAACCATAAATGCAATGATATTAATATAATGAGTTAGCATTGCTTACTTAATATGATATTGAGTTGCTTACTTAATATGATATTAATATGATGAGTTTGTTGCGTTTTGGTAGTTAATAGTAAAAGTGCTTTGTATTCACTTGATTTGGCAAGCTTAGATTTTAGGACACTTGCAATTTTTCCATGGAAATTTTTCAAAAAATTTTAAAAAAAACTACTTGCTAATCATTTGAACATTTAGCAACTTCTAATATATAATAAAATATGTATGTTAGATAAGCCGATGCTCCGGAACTGAATGTGGCGCATGCCATCTAATCTTTTAATACTGGACAATGGGTGTTACACCAATCCTACTAATTGAATGCAAATTGGCCCCTGTTTCATTATATCAAGATTTAATAACTCAAAAATCTCAAAAGTTATCAGGTCTCCCATCATCCATGAGGATTATTTTCGCCACAAAGGTCTCCAATATCCCTCGATTGCTAAAGCATCGGTATGAGAGAACTAAAGCTTCATGTCATTTTCTTTTGTGAAGATCAATGGTTTTCTCTCTACTTCCACCTTTGTACTTAGATAAATCGAGAAAACTTCTTTCGCTCGCCTCTTTCAAGATGAAGTGTTATCCTCGTTGATAGTCCCTCCCAAAATCACATGAACAATGCTCAAACTATCACACTTTTTAGGTTATTACTTCTCTTTCGTCGACGAGTCTTCTTTTGGTTCATCTTTTTCACTGAGTTTTGCTACCCTCACAAATTCCTTAAGCACTCCCCCATTGAATTAGCCTTTCAATTTCTCTCTTTAATTCCTAACAATTTATGATATCGTGACTGTGATCTCTATAAAATTTAAAATACTTAGATTTATCGTGTTTGGATGTTGATTCATGTCTTATTTAAGGAGGTTGGCTAACGTGAGCTATGTTTGTGTTGTATAGAATCCAAGTTAGAACCTTATATTGACTAGTTCTACTTGGTGTAAATTCTTCTTCCTCGATTCCCTACCTATATCCTCTAATGATAAGGAGCAGGGTACGGTTGACATTACCTGAGTGATGTGATAGGCTAGCAAGGTCCGATTGATTCCTTTTTCTTCTCTTGTGGGCCTTTTCAACGAACACTCTACACTCTTCATGCTTCGTCTAATTTAGAGAACTTGTTTGCTCTCACCATAAGTTCTACAAAAGTGTTGTGAGGGTCAATGTGAAGAGATCCAATTAACTTATTATTCTTATAATTTTTTTCAATGATTAAAAATTTTCTATTTGCATTGCCATCTTTTAGAATCTGTTTATATCTTCTCAATGATTCTCCTTCTTCACTTTTCAAATCGAAGAGGTCAAAAGAAACTCTCCTTGTCGGGATGCTGGTAATAAATCTGGATTTGAAAAGGGATGCTAATTGCGAGAACAAGTCAATGGATCTAGATTTCAATACCTAGTACCATTCTTGTGTTACCGCCTTTTATGTTATAGGAAACCTGACAAATAATTTCATCCAATTTTATTCACAAGTATATGATGGTTTCGAAGTTAGCCAAGTGACTTCTTAAATCAGTTGAACCATCATAATGGTCGAATATTGGCATCTTGAATTTTGTAGGCATGGAGGCAACTAATATGTTTGTCGATAAAGGCGAGTCATCCCTAAGTCCATAATTACTTGCGCCACCTTATAACTCCTTAAATCCTCTCAATACTTCTTTGACCTTTAAACGCCAATTTGTTTCACTAAGAGACTAAGTTGTATTACTCTGGTTAAAGTGAGTAAGGTACATCTCGTCTTCACATGAGGTGTCAACTCTACCTCTTCATCTATATTACATGAGTTTGCTTATGTCTATTTTGGTAAGCCCATGGGATTTTGATTTCACAAGTTATAAGGATATGGTTAAAAATTTTTGGGTAGATGATTTCGGTTCTCTGGATGTTCGGTGATTTGTGGTTGTTGGTTGGCTATTACCTGAGTGAGCTTTTCTAGAATTTCAACAAAAGTGTTCAAAGCCACTACTTAAGGATCAAGATTTTCAAAGAGGGTGATGTTGCTAATGTAGTCTCCTATCTGGATGGCCTCGTTATTGTCAACAGATGTGGTGTTAATGTCATCACTATTATTTACCTGAACCTCATTAATAACCAATTTAGATCGTTAGCCATTGTCAGTAATAAAGATAAACATACCATAAATATGACTAAAAGAAATTTGGTTGTATTCTATGCCTACTACACCAATTGATAGCCTTCAAGATATATTAGAATACTTTTTTTTATATATAATTGAGTGCTCTCTACGATAATTAATATTGTATATAAGGATCGAAAAGGGGCTAGTACCCCTGAATTTTAAGCTATCCAAGTATTCATTTAAAATTTTACCATTCATATTCGTTCTACACCCATTTATATATCCATTTAAGTACTCATATATGAACTCGTTTTAATGTTTACTATCTGTATTCGTCTAAAACCCATTTAAAGTATCCTTATATAGTAGGGTACCCACAAATCTCAAACTATTCAAATTTGAACTTATTTAAAATATCATTTTTACTAATAATGGATAGGATAACTGTAAGCACCTATTACCAACTCATTTAATATAGAAGTAACAATTAGCAAGTACCCAAAAATCTATACCCATAATCTACTCATGTCTCTTATAGGTAGTAATTTCACTATTCGCATTTGTCCCAAATACATTTATAATTGCCTACATCTTCTTTAAACGGATCGAAGCAGGGCGGGTACTCTAAAATACCGAAGTCGCTTCCATCCCTAGCTATATATAGGATTTTTCTTGTCCTAAGTCATTGTTTAAATAGGAAAACATGCTCATCGCATCTAAAATTTATTTGCAAAATATCCATTTAGTCATTGTATTTATGAGAATTTTATGGTAATTCTATATTAATCCCCGGTGAATATTTATATAACTTCTCAATTAGAAATTATATTAATTTTTCACTTATTAAATGTATAAGATTTTATAAAATAATTATTTGGTAAAATAATTAAGGGATTTCTTGTTTTCTTTAATAGTTTTTATTTTATTTTTTAACCAATAAAATTTAACTTTAAATAAAAAAATAATATAGCCAATCAAATTAAATTACTTTTTATTGAACCCATTTTGTGATTTTTTAGATTTGGGCTTTGTATTTTGGATTGAGTTTGGATTTTATTTAATTAGAGCCCAATTAATATTATTTAATGTAATTAATTGATTAATTAATTAAAAGAAAGAGAAAATAGAATCATGGGTTGTAGTTGAAGCAAAAAGAGCACTCCTCAAGCAGTTGCTTACGAACAGGATGGTGTGACACAAAAAGAACTAATGGGAACGTGTACCAATGGATCATTTTTAGTAACCACCTGTGGAGCCTATAAACGGAGCAAGGGAACAGAGTAAAAGGCCCAACAAATACAGCTAAAATTCTCAAACGAATTCAACAATCAAATCAAACTCTTCAACGAGTCAAGTAATTTTATTTTTCAAAACCTTGTCTTTATTTTTTTCTAAGCACAGTCTTTTACATTTCATGTAATTACAAGCTTTTATTCAATACAAGCAATCAAAATTCTATTTACTTCTCAACTGATCAAACTGTCTTTTACAATTTTCTCCATCAATTTTATTCTAATCGCACAATTGGTGCAATGTATACCGTGGAACCGAATCCACGACTTAAAAGTCAGACCAAGCACACTTTATTTTTTCAGTTGGTGTACTTCGCACACCTGACATGTCCGTATTTTCACAATTCAAGCTGTCAACCAACAAATCGTTGCTATTTTATAAAAAAGAACCAACACTTTTATTTGTTCAACTAATATTTTAAACATATTTTTGTCGATCTATAAAATTATAGGATTATTTTCGTCAATTTCAATATTCCCCTTCTTATATATATATTCATCCAAGAAACTATCAACAATGGATATATCAGTTTCTTTCAATTTTATTTATTTCTTTTAGGAATAAATCTTTATTTGACCTGAACTTGTTACTCAGAAAAAAAACACAAATTTGGTTTTTTTTTTTTTTTTGCCAAAATTGAATGTAAACTTTCGCAAATTGAGCCAAAATGTCCTTAAATCGAACCTGTCAAAGGATGTGATTTTTAGTGCTTCATAGAGTGATTTAGATTAGCATTAAGAATCATGTCTTTTCTGAGTGCTTCACTTCCCATCACATCCAAATAGTAGCCTCTTTCTTTTATTTTTCTTCTTTGCGAACCCTGACAAAAACCTTATTTAGCATTAAGAACCACATTTTTCCTCCCTTTAAGTAAAATTGCTAATCTATAAAAAAAGTAACTCATCAATAAATTAGTATCAATGCCATTAATAACTACAATCAATACTTTTCATCAAAATTATCCTTAACCATAAAATCATTTAGAGAACTACCATTAAACCCACCATCACAATTGTAATCGTCATTGAACCAATCAAAATTTCTCTTTTCCTAAACCTCATCTCTCACTTGCAATTAAATGAAATCCAAATTTTGAGAAAAAATAAAAAAAAAATGAAAATCAATCAAAGAAGGAATTTATTAAATTGGTTGTAGACGGAGGTCTATTTGATAATTAAAAAAATCTCTATAGTTAGAGGCATTCAATTATACATACTGAAAATAGCAATAGAGTGGCAATATTTTGAAATTCACTTCCATTTTCATTGGAATATCTCTCAATTTAAGCTCACAACTGCCATTGTTACCCTTACCCAAAACCCTAACTTCCTCTAACTCTCTAGTGTTCAATCTTCAAAATTTGAGCTCGTAACTGATTTCTTAGGTTGCCATTCTCCATGTGATTCATGTTAAAGCTTCAGTTTGGCAGCCTAAAAAACACTATAGGCGCTTGTCATATGATAATAACAAAATATGCATGTATTTTATCATTTATTTTAATTAAATTTAGCTTCATTTTGAATATTAAAATAAAAATAAAAATTCATTTTGCATGATTTTCTCTTTTTATTGGATTTTCACATGAACTACACCAACATTTGCTGTTTTGAGCAAAAATGGACCAAATATGACTCATTTAACATCAAACCAAAGCAAAGAAGGCTATTGAAGCCTTGTAGATGTTGAAGCCCAAGTAATACTCCTGGAAAGCCAAAAGAGCCCAAGTCCAATGTTAAAAAATCCAATAGCAAGAATGGTGAGAAATTGATCAACGTAGACAGTTGAGGCCAAGCATGAAGTGAGTTGCAAAACGACCTCTTCACAGATCGTTTAGACTGAAACGCTGCAGTTTTACTAGGAGCATTGCATCCAATCTTATAAGCAGTCTCCTTCAACATTTTTTATTCATTTTTTGCATGGTGGAAAGCAGCATGGCAGGCTGAAGTTGTGCAAGTTGTTGAAAATGGAGTGGACCAATAGAAGTCAATCAATGATTCCATCACCCAATCAGCCAAAAGAAAGAAAAAGGATGAAGCTACATGGAAGAACCTGGATTAAGAAAAAATAACCTTCGAAATGATCTTCTGACAGATCACTTAGACCAAAATTACAACATTTTGGAAGAAACAATGCACCTGGTTTAGATGCATCTCCCATTTTATTATTTTATTACTTCTTTCTCTTGACATGGACGATGGAGACAGTTTTGCAGATGCAAAGTTGTGCAAGTTGAGGAGTTGGTGATGTGGACCAATAAGAAGCAAGGAAAGAAAATTTATATAAAGAAGAAAGAGGGAAATTTTAAAGGGTTGGTTACTCTCTTTTGGCCCTTGTGGTCGTACATAAGAAAGAGAGAACAAGAGTAGCCAATCACAGTGTAGAGAGAGTCAGTAGCTTAGGTTAGCATTATTATAAATACAAAAGGAGGCGCAAGGGCCTTCACAAGCTTTGGACGTGGAACTCAGTGGAAACCAACTAAATAACCCCAAAGTTTGTTATTCATGATTTTTATTTCTTTTGTGTATTTTATTTGTGTTGATTTATTTGTAATAATATTAGGCTAAATATTTGAATCTAGTTATGAGATTTATCTATTAATTTAAAAATGCAACTTTGAGTAATTTAATTTATGTTGAATATTTAATTTCTGATTTAATATGTTGAACTTAATGCCTGTGAATATGTTAGGATCTCATATTTACATGATGTTAGATCTATTTGAGCAAACCGAAAGGGTGACAAATTAGGTCGGATCTCACATATTAAACTTAGAATTTCTTTCTAGACCTAGAAATAGGCTAGTTTCTCTAAGGATAAAAGAATTAACACCAGCTTAATAAATTAAAATTATGTTAGGCTACGAAAGTAGAAATGCATAGTTTTAATAGTCCATTTAAACTCGAAAGAGAAATCTGGATACTTTAGGTTAGTTCTTCTTCAGGAATTGACATAATGTTTTAACCACATGACATTTACAAAACATCTACAAAAGTAGATGTCATATGGTTACAACGATCCATTTAAATTCGAAAGAGGAATCTGGATACCATAAATCAATTATTCAGAGTTTGCACCTAAGAATTAATATAAACTCCATAGCAAGACCAACTCAACAACTATCTGCTTGAATTTACTTTTGTTTTCTCTACTTATTTATTTTAATTTTAATTTATTTAATTTAATTGCAACTTAGTTTAATTTAAACTCACTTTATTCTGGTTTTCCTAATAATTATCAAACATAATAAATTAATAGTTTATCCCCACTCTCTGTAGGACGATAATTTTTTTATTACTTATACGACCCGTATACTTGCAAAACACACTCTATATCGAGATCGAAACAACATACCTCAATCAAGGGACTTCGCAACAGATCATCATATGTGGGAAAACAATAAATCTTTGAGGATAAGTTGCTCAATTTGAAGTCTCATTTAGATTCTTCTAAAGCGATTTAATGCTTTTATTTTATTAAGTATTTTGTTATTTAGGGATTTTATATTACAATTTATCTCTAAATTTACCTGATTATTATTTCTTTATTTTAATTTTTTTTCACATATTGATTGCTTAAACCAAACATGTGACTCCTATGATTTGGGGCCATTTTGATATAATTTATGAAACTTCATGTTCAATTTGTTCCAAAAGGTTAAATTTGAACTTTTTTCTATGAGTGACAAGTTCAAGAGCTAAATTGTGATAAGGGTAATATATAAAGTTGACCCTAAATTTTGATAATTCCCCATGTGAGTCCCTAAACTTTGCGGATGTTAAATTATGATCATGTAATTTCGTATTTCATTTTGGTGAGGGACACTGAAAAGTGAAAGGGTAAGATTATGATGGGTCTTTGTAAAGTTCAAAGGCATAAAATATAACACAAAGTACATAGTCAAATTAATGCACTAAGCCAATTGGGATTTATTCTTTTCTTTTTTTTCTGAATATATAAATTCACCTATAAATTTTTTTGTTTCAATTTTATGGTATCCTCAATTTTTAATTTGACTTCTTAAATACTTTAATTTATAAAATTACATTTATTAAATATTTCTAATTAACATAATTATTTTATTGAATATGTAAATTTATAAAATTAAATCAATTAAACATTTATTATATAGTTGTAAAATCTAAAAATTATTATTTCAAAAGGTATACTAATTACACATTAAAAAAATTTAAAACTTAGAGTTATTATTATGAAAAGATATTAATATTAACAAAATTTATAAATTCAAGTTTATTATAGATCGTTAATAAAATTTTAAGTATCACGAGATTAAAAATTATAAAATTAAGTGGGTGAATTTGTAGATTCCGGTTTTTTTTTTTTTTTTTTATAACGGTGCATGTAAACTATGATGAAGCCATGTGGAATGTGGGATGGAACTAGTCAGCAGAAAAATACTTTTGGAGAAAACACACGTTCACCAAAAGATCATTATCCATAAAAAATAACACCGGTTAGCGGGTCACGTTATAGCTTCGAGAGAACCCCCTCTCCATCTTTCTTTCCTCTCTTTCTCGCCGGCTTTTCTTTCCGCCACCTCCACCTCCAATTCAATTCCGAACAATAATAAGAAAGATTATATTATATTAATTTAAATTCCAAAAATATAAAAAAAATACTGAAGGGACGTGATCAAATCTTCTTTTACTTGTCGTAGCAATAATACAATAAACAGTAAAATAATAATCGCACAAAAGAGAAAAGTAACAGAATAGGAGAGTTTAGTCGATCTCCGGCGAGGCTAGCGGATAGGAGATGGGGAGGAATGGCGTAGAAATACCTGCGGCGGTGTTAGCTTACAAATTGAAAGACGCCTCCAGTTGGTGGATAGAGATAAACGAATCGCCAGTTTGGCAGGATCGCATCTTTCACGTCCTTGCCGCTCTTTATGGCCTCGTCGCTGCCGTTGCTCTTGTACACTTTTCTTTTTCTTGCTTTCTTTCTGTGTATTTCCGTAAAAAATATTGGTTTCTTTTCTATGCAAAGTTTATAATTCGAATTGTGACACGCAGTTTGTTAATTATGTATTTCACCTGAATTGTTCAATTGCTAGATTAATTAACAATTCTGACCTCAACTTTGATGTTTTTGCCCAATTGATACAATACATGCATAGATAACCCTATGAACCGATTTCATTAGGGATTCTAGGGTTTAAAATAATCAATTTGATCAACGCACTATTGCTTCAAGAGAAGTTCGTTGAAGGTTTTGAACACGAAATATTAACAACTGTCTCTTGGAGTAAGTTCGGTTGTCGTGAATGATACATCAAAGTGCTTCGTCTATTTGACTAAAATTTTTATATCTTTGGTATTATTATAGGAATCACTGTTTTGATATTATCAATAAAAACACTACACGTTTGGGTTTTTGTGAACAAATTCCATGGTCTTCTATCATGTTTTGATCATTCTCTACCTCTTGTTGCTCTAAATACTCAATTAGTTTATATGACCATTGAGGAACTTGTTTATATATTTGGGGTGCAGTTTTTGTCTATTGCATTATGCAATGAGATTGTTATTGTTGTTTCACTAATTCTGTTGTTTTCCCCCCCATTGGATTTCGCCTTTTGGTTGGATTGGTTCATAATAAGAAATTAAATTGCTGTCAGGTTCAATTGGTGCGGATACAATTGAGAGTTCCCGAGTATGGTTGGACCACGCAGAAGGTTTTCCACTTTCTCAATTTCCTAGTGAATGGGGGTTTGTGCCTAATGCCTTAAGATTCAGATATTTTCCCTTCATCTTATACTTCTTATTTTATTACTTCTGTATTGACTCTGCTTTCCTCTATCTTGTAGTTCGCTGTCTAGTATTCATTTTTCGTCGGAATGTAGAAGGCATACATCCACCAGTTAGTGCTCCACTTTGAATATGTCTTTTAACGTTCTCATGTCTTGCTGTTACTAATTCCTATCTTGAAAACATATGCTCTGTTAGATTATCCAACATATCTTGATTGATATGCCTAGTCTTGCTTTCTTCACAACATATGCGCTTTTGGTTCTCTTCTGGGCAGAGATTTACTATCAGGTAATGGTTATTATCAGGTTTTCTTATGGTCTTCTTTGGATAAAATTGGCCCTATTGTGACTTTGGTGTATATTGAGCAGGCACGTGCTGTATCTACTGACGGACTTAGGCCAAGTTTCTTCACAATTAATGCAGTGGTTTATGCTGTTCAGGTGAAATTTCTCCTGCATTGTCTCAGTATTTGTGATATTCCAAGTGAAAATGAGAATTGAATCCAAATTCCTTCTGCATGGAAGATATGAAATGAATTCATGGAAATATTAATATTATCTATTATCTTTATATGTGTATGGTTCTCTTAATTTTCTCATTTGCTGTTTTCTGCAATTGTCATTGAAGATGTTGAGCATTTGGTGTGTGGCAGGCTTTAACAAGATGATTACACTCCACCTAGTAACTTAACCAACTATAACTTTAAGTTGAAGTCATTTAGTAACTTTGCAAATGATGTGATTGACATTGTTTTGATGCATTAGGTTTCTGAAATTTAGACTCTTGGGATATGGCTTATTTGCCGTCTTTACCAAATGGTTACTGTTTCTACATGTCCTCTTGTTTCTTGAGATGTTAGGGTTCGTTTGCATATTTAAGCTTTTCTAGATAAGAGTCTTGCCATATGTTAATATTCACATTTCCTTTTGCTGAAAATCCAACATTATGAACAAAAATTGGAAGAAGAAGAACATTGGTGAGCAAACCTTTTCTTTTTCATCTAAAACATTGATGATTCTGTGGTTGGGACTGATATGTGGCTTGGTGGATTTATGATCACTTAGGGTCAATCATTTTATTGCTGAAAGATTTCTGTTGCACAAATAAATTTGTGAATTTTTTCGGTGTATAAAGTGAGATCCTTATCACTATTGGGGAATTTTCTTCTCGGTCCCAATTTTCATGGGGCAAATTTAGGTGATACTGACTGTTAGCATTCTTTGAGCTTCTTAAATGAATTATTGATGGTTAAGTTTGTAGGTTTCTTGAATAGACAATGGAGGTTTAAAGATGGTTTGCTGTGGAACATCAGTGGCATAGGATGTAGATCTTAGGTGATCTTATGCATATGCTTCTGGAAAATAATATGTGTCACTAAGTGGGTGATATTCCAATAACACAAACTGAAATAAAATGCATTACCGAATAACCAGATAAATTAATTGAAATATCTTTGCATATTTCTTTTCTAGCTTACTTCTCCATTTCCAATTTCTATTTTCCGATGCAAAATCAGAAAACATGCTACAATTAAGTTGTTTTCTACTACAAACATTAATAAACTTGTCCAATGAGCTTGTTTTCCAAATAATATAGAACTGAACAATTGGAAAACGTGTTAAATGAAAACATAATTCATTCCTACTTTGAATTGTAACTCAAATTATGAAATATTTAGCTTGGGCTCTGTAGTAGTCAACTCTCCTTTTGGAACGATAAATTAATTTTTTTTTTTTGTCATTTTTTTTGCCTTATAATTATTATCTTCTTTTAACCAAATATTCCTTTTTTATTTTTGCTTCAGAATTAGCAAATTTTTTTTAAAAAAAGAAAGCTAACCAAATGAATCCTTACTCATTTAATTGCTTATGTGTGGATTTCATTGATTATTACCAATCTTTGATGACCGTATAATATATGGAATCATCTCTGTCTTTAAATTTCTTTTTTTGTAACTATCAGCTGGATACTCCTGTAAGATGCCAAAAATGATGCAGAATAAAAAAAAATCTAATCAGGGATGTTAGAATTTAGAAATCAGCTGAACTTTTCAGTTTTTGTGGTCAGTATAAATAGATTAGTTTAGCAACTAATTACAACAGAAATTTGAGAGGGTTAAGGACACGGTTTACATTAGATTTTGCATATTTCGTTAACAGAAACTAGGCCTGATAAAAAACGTCACAATATGATGACCTGAATCCAGACCAATCAAATTAAGCTAATAAAACTCGTTGATAATTTATATTTGGTTTGTTTTGGTCCAAGAAAAATGAAAAAGGAGCTTTTGGTTTTTGTTTGGTGGGTTCATAGGATTTGAAACCATACAACCTGAATCTAACCAAGACAAATAACTTATATTAAAAATATTATGTCTCTACTGCCTAGCATTAAAGAATTAAAAGTGTTAATTATTTTCCAAATAGCTCCATTTTATAACCCATATATATGACAAGTATTATGAAGGAGATGTATTAGTGGCCTTAGTCTTTTGACTACAGTAAAGTAAATATCAAGTTGCAATATTTTAAGACCTGAAATAGTTGTTAAAAAAGTACTGACAATTATTTCATAATAAGGCTCAAGTTTTGAAGGATTTAAAATAGATTGTTAGTATAAATCCAATTAGTTGCCAAACAGGAGATCCAAACCACTCCATATTAAAACTACCTACCTGAATCCATTGGTTTCACATGCCTAGTTTGGTTTCAATTTAAAACATTCTCAAAATGAAGATGTCAATTTGGTTTGGCATATTATGCTTAACCTGCCCAAACCAACTCATGCACTCACTAAGGGCCTGTTTGGTTTTGCTGTTCATATCAGCTGATAATTGTAAGTGTTTGCTAATAGCTGGTGAATGGTAGTCAATAGAGTTTAGCTTTGGAATGTTATATTTGGTAAAATTTTAATAGCAATTGCTGTCAAAATGTAAACTGATAAGTTAGGGTATAATTGTTTTTATATATTATGATATATGCAACATTAAAATATAAAATGATATATTCAACTTACAAATATATATTAGTTTGTAAGTTGAATATATCATTTTGTATTTTAATGTTTATATAAATAGAAAGTATTCATTAATTTTTTTAAAGATGATATTAATAAATAGTTATTATTTTTATTATAAATAAAATTATCATAAAAATATCATTTTGGAAAAAAAATTTATTTGTAATTATTTTTAATAGGTTAGTGAAGTCTAAATATAAGACATACAAATTAGTTAATAACTCATATGAAAAAGTTTCAAAACGTAGCTAATGGAATCAGCAATTGGTTGAGACTTTTATTAGCTATCAATTGTTGATTAAAAAACTCACTAAACACCTACAACCTAACTATAGGGTGCAAATTAGCTCTCAGCTGTATCAAATAGCTGAACTGAACGACCTCTAAGAGTCTAAGATAAACAATAAATAGATGGATGCCTAGGACAAATAAAGAAAATAGAAATACATTTGAATCGAGTGTCAGCAAATGATAGGCAACAATTGAGTCGAGTATAAAATTATTTAGCACCATAAATATGTTCATTCTTTTTTTTTTTTTAAAATAACACTCTTGAATAAAAGACCATGGGACTTTCAATAAGCCTTGTAAGGATACGTTCACTCTTATAAGCATTTTGACTGTGGAAGGTAGAAACTTACAAAAAACTTATTATTGCATATGGTGTGCCTGCTAGGTAGTAGGATACTGGGAGGATTAAAATTACAATGTCTATTGTCTTTGGAAATGTAAAATACATCTTTATGCTTCAAATCTTAACTAAAACATCCTCGGTTTTTTTCCTTGTACCACTACTTTAAGCTGTTGTCTACTGTTGACGATTGGATTTTGGTGACTTCGGTCATCCATTCTTGCATCTTCAATATGGCTATGATGATGTGTTGGTTTGGGCCTAGGGTTATAGTTTGTCATTGTGAAACCTAGTTTGGCATTCTTTGTGTAAGTAGATTGGTGCAGTATCTGGTTTCCTCTTTGTCTTAAATTTTGGGTTGGACTTTCAAAAGATGTTTGAAATTTGAAGATGTTGACACTGGTTTATTTTTGTGCTGTAATATTCACAGAATTAGTTACTTGAGAATTTTGTATTTCACTGCTGATTCTGCATGGTAATCTCCGTAGAAAGTTGCTGACTTGATATATGTGCCTTTATATGCTACGTAGTGTAATGAGTTGCTGCATTAAATGTTTATCTGGTTACAATAATTCAGTTTGCAGGGTAAGTGTTTTATGTAAAAGGTTTTAACATTACTTTCTGTGGTTTAATTGATTCCAGATTGCTATGTGGTTGGTACTGTGGTGGAAAGATCACCGGGTGGTAGTCATTCTCTCTAAGATGTTCTTTGCAGGTTTTTCTCTTTGACACTAGACATTAAATAACTTTGTGTACATTTCTGAACTTTTCATCATTATAACTTCTATCTTATTCTTAAAATGTATACATCTGGCAGGTGTGTCTTTGTTTGCAGCTCTTGGTTTTCTACTTTATGGTGGAAGGTAATTGTATTTCCATTTTTCAACATTTTCCTGATATTTTGATCGGCATTGAACTGTGTGACTGCATCATGACATAAAAAGTTAAGACACTTGGATAACTGGATTCTATTTTCAGGCAGTATGCTAATGTTTATGATTTTTGCCTGGTGTGATGGAAAATTGTATGCCAAGAAGTACTTGTTCATTTATTAAAAGGTTCAGAGGAATATCGTCTTTTTTAGCTTTTAAAGACTAGTGTACAATCTCCAGACAGAGCATAGCTTCTCAAATTGTCATCATCCAGTTCTATCTCTATACTAAGGTCCCATTGTGATATGACATCATAGGCTGTGGAGAAGTTAACAAAACGTGAAGGACTTGCCAAATCTTTGATAAAAGCATTATAGTTCCTGGCTGGATTACCTAGGGTAAAGGTCTTACATGCATTGAGACTTTGCTCCTGGTTATCTGTAGGAGTTAATTCAAATGCCTTACTTTTCTGCTAAGAAGGGGTGTTGAATTTCTGCCATGCTAACAAACCAAATTTCTTGATAGTGTATGTGCCAAGTGCAATTTATTTTAATCTAATAGGATTTGGGACTTGCAAAAGTGAGTTTTGTGGATAGTGCTTTAGGCCTAATTTTTGTTAGATTGTAGGTACTTTCTGGGCTTCATGTCAAATTTGCACTATTTGAGTCAGGTTCGATCAGATTATTGGGATAAAAGCTTTTTGCAAATACATCCCTTGATTTCCTTTCACCCCCTCTGTCTCAACTGAAAAAAAGAGACAAGAAGGGACCCAGGATTGAGATCAAGGCAACAAGGAATTGTTAAGGGTGCATTTCAGCATGCACTTGTGTTGTTTGTTGCGTATGCCAGTATATAGATCAAGTGCTTGGCACTTTGCATTAACAAATTTGACATTTCAGGAGAGTTTTTGGTACCTTTCTCTTGTTCAGTTTACTGTATTATTCTTATAACTGTGTGCCTTGTGCATTGGCATCAAGGTTTTGATAATCAGATTGTATGGTATTGCCATATAGCATATATAGCATACATATATCTTTTATAAATTGTCCTTGTTCTTCCATTCTTCCATGTGCCCCTTCTCCCTCTCCCATTTTCTTAATGATAAAAAAGAATTTTGTTGTATGAATTTGCTCCCGTCTACCCATCTTTTATGTGATTATCTAATGAACTTCGTCTTCTGCTAGGCTCTTCCTAATGTTGCAGCGGTTTCCTGTAGAATCTAAAGGGAGGCGTAAAAAGCTGCAAGAGGTAATTACTTAGAAGTTATTGGGTTTTGCATGCTGATCTGTTTGCATTTTTGTCAACTACCAACTGTTGGCTCTGTTTCTCTATTGGATAGGTTGGCTATGTGACCACAATATGTTTCTCATGCTTCCTTGTAAGATGCATTATGGTAAGTTCATCGAATTCATTTCCAGTTTCTCATTTCCACTTCAAAAAAAAAAAAAATGTAATGATGTATTCACATAGAATAGTATTTAGGTTATGGTGCTTACCTAAAAGTTGTATATTTTGCACAATAATCATTGAATTACTTTATATCTAATTTCCTTGGCTGTTGGTTGGTTCAAGCTTTCCCACTAACAGTGGTTTATGATAAGAACTGTACATATTTTGTGCTTCCAAGAAGTTCATCTAACAGTGGCTTGTATCATCATTTTCTTATTGTCCAGATGTGCTTTAATGCATTTGATGAAGCTGCAAACCTTGATGTTTTGGATCATCCAGTTCTGAACTTCATATATTACCTGGTCAGTTTTGATACTTGATTATATTTTATGCTTATTGTCAAGAAAATGAAAATTTTTAGGGTATTGGTGTGTTCTCTGTGTAAAATTTTTCTGGCATTGTTATAAAGTTACCACCAAGTTGTCTGCTTCACTGGTTTTAGTGTTGTTGGTAGCTATGGCGATGCAGTACTTTCTGCAAACGAGTTTACAGATGAAAACTGGGGATTTTGATCAGTGTGTGGAAAGGATAATAACAAATTTTGATCAGTTCCTTCAAAATTTCCTGTTAGAGCTGCCTTTAGAGGTCCAGTTTTGGCCACTTGACGGAATTGCAGAATAGTTCAAAAATCATGAGGACAGTATTCATAGTGATCTAAACCTTAGCTAAATAAACTTAGCTGCCAACCTTTAATCAAATAATATTCTCTGGTGGCCTCCTATGCTGTATTTTATTTGGAGATGTTTGGGTTTAAAGGAGGAAATCTTTATCTCTGTAATGGATTTGGTGAGACCTGGCCCTTTTAAATAATCACAGTTCATTGGTGGATTTCAGGGGCACATGGTTGAAATCCCTTGACTAGTTCTAGTCTTTTGATAATCTGTGATCCTCTAACGGAGTTTTTCTATGTTGTGGCTTGTGTGCAAAGTAGAGGTTTCCATGTTATGATAGTAGACTGCCATTTTTCTTATTGGTAAATTTGTCGAATACCATAGCTAACTAGAAATAACTGCTTAGAGACGTTAGAGCTGTGGTTCCTCCTAGATGCTTTTACTTTTAATTGCCTCTTACTCATCTAAGTTCCACTTTCCTTGCAGCTAGTGGAGATTTTACCTTCCTCCTTGGTTCTTTTCATTTTGAGGAAATTGCCTCCAAAACGTGGTATCACACAATATCATCCAATACGTTGAAGGGAGGCCGGGCAAGTATGCAATGGAATAGCAAAGAATGGATTCAAGGTATGCATTTGGCTTGCTTGGGAGATGCAAGAGTCCAACCTTTAAAGAGAGCAACAAAGGAAAGTGCAAGAAGTTTGACGGTTTCTTTTCATTTGGTCTCATGGAATCTAAAAGTTATCTATTTGTTCTCTGCTGGAGGTTGTAGTTGTGTTCAAAAGATATGGCTACCTAAGGATTTGTGTTATATGTCTGACCATTAATGGTGTTGTGATTGTTGTTTTCCTACATCTTGCATCTTTGGTTAATCTTTTTTGCCAGCTGCAAACGCTTAACCATACATGAAAATAGTTAAAGGTCGTTTGTTGTATGATTTAATTTATGCCCAAAGACTTATTTTATCTCAAACCTAGTTTTTCAGTTGTCTGTTATGTTAACTGGGGAAGAGTTGCATACTAATGGAATGAGATTACAATGCATAAACACAAACTGGATTTGGGAATTTACAATTACTTTAAGCATTTAGCAAGTTACTCAGATTTGAGGAGACGTACCTGTTGGAGTTTCTTGTGCTTGCTTAACCCACGATTCTGTTATATTGAAGAGATTTCTGGAAGCTGGAGGAATTGCCATGCCAGAGATGAGGGTGAAGGTACCATCCTTGAGATTAATGAGAGTTAATTGGCATAGATGATATTGAAGCTTAAATTTGTTCGGAGGTTGACTGGCAGGTGGATGCATGAATGTTGCTTCCTAAATTTTTCTGGTTCTCTTTGAATGGTAGGTTTTACTCTTATGTTATTACAAAGAAAATGAGAGTTTACTAATGTTTTTTAGAACTGGATCAGCTGGTTGAATTGATTAAACTGTGAATCGGTTAAACTCTGAATCAGCAGCTGGTCTGATTTGATAAAAAAAATTAGAAAAATTAAAAAATCAGGTCAAATGATTTTAAAATGGTTAGGATTGAAAATCATTTCAGGTGAAAAAGAATTGGGTTATAGTTATATTTTTGACAGTTACAATAAAAAAATGCATTGCATGGATGTTTATGACTTATGTTATAGAATTGTTTTTTATCAATTACAATATCTAAACGCGACGGAATATTATGGCTTATTCTATTTTCACTCTGAATTTTACGTCTGATTGAATTTCATTTTGATTTAACTTTTATATTAATCTTATTTTAAACTTTAATCTTTATTCCAATTTGATCTTTATATCAGTTTCCCTTCAAATTTTGACATTTTATAATAGCATTTTAAATTATAATACTTTAATTGAATTTAGGTTAACTCAATAAATACGTTGAAATAACAATCTATATTATTATATTTAATATTTTTAATTGTTTCTTTAATTGATAATAAGTAATATTTAAAATTAATTATTTGATATATGAATGTTTTTTTTTAAAAAAAGAGAATATAATTATTATTATAGTTCAATTTTAATATAAATTTTGAAATAATTATAAAACCTAAAAACAAAGCTAATATGGATTTATTTGACTTATAAACTATTAGAAATAAATAACAGTTTCTATTTCCATAGCAGCTTTGTCTTTAAATTGATATAAAAGTCAAAATAGAGGGAAATTATAATGTAATATTATGGATTACATAATAAAGGGTAATATTGCATTTTACTCATTAAATTAATAAAAGTTGTACAGTCAAAAAATCTCAAACCTGAAATCTCTCATTTTCCAAATTACCTGATTGACTATTTATATTATACAATTTGGTGTGAGACAGATGAATAATTTGAAATTTATGATGTTGAATTGTTAATAATTTATTTTGACTGTCTGTATTGTTATTATGTTGGAATATATAGGCAAAACACCAAAAAGTATTATGGATGATTTGAAACTAAAGAATGGGAATGATGCAAACTGCTGTCTTTAGTTCAGTGGCTAAGGCGATGCAATCCGCAAGTAGATGCTAGAGAATTCCTTCCGTTTCCACTCTTTTCTGCTCATAAATTAATTGAAGAAAGAAATAGAATTTTTTTTTTTAAAAAAAAAAGGTGATAGAAAGATAAACAATAACCTGCAGTAAATGCTAAGCGCATAATGTATAAGGACTGATGCTAAATGAATAAATTTTTGGGATGCTAAAATCTGGTGCTAAAAATTTTGTTTTAATTCCAGGCAAGAAAATATTCGTAGTTTGAAGAGAATGTCTCATTGCGGAAAGAAAAAATTATTATTACAAATCAGTATTTTAAGAATCAGACCGGCTAATGAACCGGTGAAAATAAAAATTTATTAAATTGGAGAGTTTAATATGATTCAATATAGTTCCATCAAGTTTTTATAAATAATATTTTTAAATAAAATAAAATTGAAAATATAAGCTACAAACAAAAAAAACCTTTTATATAAAATAAAAAGGTCTCAAATTTAGTTTTTATAAAAAGAATAAATAAATTAATAAATCACTTTAAATAAAAAGAGTAAAATATGACTAAATTTAATAAAAAAATATATTATTATTTTTCACATTTAGCTTTAAAGTTAACTATCTAATTATTTAATTAACGTATTACGACTTTAGGTTTAGAAATAAAGAGATCCATTTTTTAGAAAATTCAAAATTTGAATCGAACCTTTTTTTAGCCGATTTTCATCCGATTTTTACTAATTTATGTCGATTTTTAAAATTGTCAATTTTCTTATGTAATTGAATCGGCTCACAATCTGATTACCAATTAAACCAGTCAAATTGGCTGGTTCGGTCCATTTTTGTGAACAATGTTAAAAATACATTGATTATTAAATATTACTACATCTGTTTTCAAATACTTGCCGATAAATATTGATAGCAAAATATTATAAAAAAATGGAATGAATACTTGATTAATCTATATAATTCAACATTACATCACTCTTTAAATAGAAGAAAATTAATAACAAACTTAAACATTGCTCCTAAACATAAACAACATCACTTGACCACTAAATGCACCAACACATAAGCAACATCACTTGACCACTAAATCCACTAACATCGATAACAAACTTAAACATTGGCAACATTCCCGCTCTTAAATTGAAACAACTTTCAGTTTACTTTGCAAACTCCAAGCAGATCTCGTAGCTTTAGGAATACATCTTGCTTCAGGGGCTTAGTAAACACATCTGTAACCTGCTCCTCACTTTTGCAGTAAATAAGATAAATTTTCTTATTTTTAGTGAGATCACGCAAGAAATGATACTTCACATCTATATGTTTACTTCACTCATGCATAACTGGATTCTTGGAAAGATTAATTGCTGAAGAATTATCACAGTAGATAGGTGTAGGACTATCTTGCTTAAAATGAAGTTCTTCAAGGATGTTCCTCAACCAAATAGCTTGACAGGCACATGATGTTGCAGCAACATATTCTGCTTCGGTGGTCGACAAAGTAACAATTGGTTTTTTTTTTTTTTTTTTTTTTTTTTTTTTTTTTTGCAGACCAAGAAATAACTCCTGAATCTAGCATAAATACATATCCAGATGTGCTCTTTCTGTCTCTCCAGCATAGTCATTATCTGCGTAACTAATTAAAATCTTACCTGCCTCCTTTTTATAAAAAATTTCAAAGTCACTGGTACCTTTCAAGTACCGTAGGATTCGCTTGGCAGCTTGTAAATGCAATTTCGTTGGACACTCCATAAAACTATTAATAAGACTTACAACATGCAACACGTCAGGCCTTGTTACTGTCACGTGCATTATATTGACCACCATTTGCTTATACAAAGTGTTATTTACCTTTCTTTCTTCAGGATCCTTGATAAGCTTTAGACCCTTCTCCATAGGAGTGCTCACAAGGTTGCGATTTTTCATTTGGAACTTGTCAAGAACATCTTGCACATATTTTTTTTTAGAAATGCAAATCCCAACTGCAGATTGTTTCACTTCTATCCTAAGAAAATAGTGCATCAAATCCAAATCTAACATATCAAACTCCTCCACCATTGATTTCTTAAAATTTTCAATCATATCTATATCACTTCCAGTATAGATTAAGTCATCCACATATAAACATATTATTAAAATTTCTGCCCCCTTTCTTTTAATATAAAGAGTATGTTCATGTGAACCTTTTTGAAATCCCTTCTTTGAAAAATAATCATCTATACGACTATACCAAGCTCTTGGAGCTTGTTTTAGTTCATATAGAGCATTTTTCAACCTATACACCTTATTCTCTTCACCAAATTTCACATAGCCAAGAGGTTGTTCAATAAATACATTTTCTTGTAATTCACCACGTAGAAAGGCAGACTTATGTCTAATTGGAAAATAGACCAAGCATTTTGGGCAGCCAAAGTAATTACCATTCTTATGGTATCTAACCTTGCAACCGAAGCAAACACCTCTTCATAGTCAACACCATACTCTTTCTTATAACCTTTCGCAACTAAGAGAGCTTTATATTTGTCGACCTCTCCATTCTTTTTCAACTTTGTCTTGTAGACCCATTTGACGCCTATAGTCTTTTGATTCTCTAGAAGATCTGTTAACACCCGAGTATTATTTTTTTTCAATGGCCTTAATCTCTGCATCCATCGCTTGCTGCCATTTCAAGTCTTTGACGGCATCATCAAAGGCTATAGGATCACAATCTGAATTTTTAAATTTATTAATCCCATATACTTCATAATCTTTCATCCATGTTGGTGCGGATCTGTTGTGTTGAGGGCGCTCATGGTTAGAATGACCATTATTTGTTTCATTTTCAACGCTTTCATCATCTTGAATTGTTGGGCTTGCATGTGATATCTCAAGAGATTGTTCTTCTTCGTCGTTAATGAGAATATGTTGAGGAAGACCATCATTACTCCAATTCCATGTTGCTTCTTCATAAAAAATGACATCTCGGCTAAAAATTATTTTCTTGGTAATTAGGATTGAATAAGCGATAAGCTTTTGACTTATCACTGATACCAAGGAAAATACATTTTTACCCTTTGTCATCTAACTTCTTTCTCCTAGCATCTGGTATGTGAGAATATGCAATACATTCAAAAATATGAAAATAATCAACATGTGGTTTATGCCCACTCCAAGCTTCATGAGGTGTCATATATTGAATAGAACTAGTAGGACTTCTATTCAATATATGAGTATTCTAAAGTACTGCTTCTGCCCAAAATTTTTTCGGTAAGTCACTTCTCTTCAAGATGCTACGTACCATGTTGAGAACTGTACAATTCTTCCTTTCACACACACCATTCTGTTGAGGTATATAGATTGCTGTAAGTTGTCTTTTGATTCCATGCTTCTCATAAAATTCTGCAAATTCTTGTGAGTTATATTCTCCCCCACGATCAGTCCACAAACATATTATTAGGCAACCAACTTCTTTTTCAACCAGCACTTTAATCTTCTTAAAAATTTCAAAAGCTTCAGTTTTTTCTTGCAAAAAAGAAACCCATGTGTTTCTGCTATAATCATCAATGAAATTGATGAAATAGCATTTTCCTCCAATGGATGTAGGACCAATGGGACCACAAATATCAGAGTGCACTAACTCTAAGACCTTCTTTGCTCTCCAAGACTTATTTGTTGGAAATGGTTCACAGTGTTGTTTACTAACAACACATTCTTCACATACCTCACCAGGGGTCTTGAATTTTGGAAGACCCAACACCATCTCTTTTTGTTGCAAGGACTTCAAGCTTCCAAAATTTAAGTGCCCATAACAAAAAATGCCACTTCCAAGCTTCATCTTTCACTTTTGCAGAAAAGTATAATTGTGTGGTGTTGTGAAGCTGTAAAGGGAACAAGTGATTGGGTGTCTTACTAATTTGGGCAATTAAACCCAAGTTAGAATCTCTTATTTCACAAGTTTCACCTTTGAGATTGATCTCATATCCTTTTTCTAGCAGTTGTCCTCCAGTTAATAAATTTATCTTCAGAGTAGGCACATAAAAGACATCACTAATAATATAAGTGGAATTATACTTTGTTGTAATTTGTACCTTTTCTTTTCCAAAGACAGAAACAATAGAATCATCCCCAAACCTCACGGTATCTTTGTAAGTTTCATCCAACACCACAAAAGCATCTTTTGGCCCACACATGTGATTGCTGCAGCTGGTATCAAGATACCATAATTGAGCAAAAACTTTTTCTTTAGGAGAAAAAGCCATTAAGAGAGAGAAATTTCTTCTTCTACCTTCACCATCTTTACATTATCCTTCGCCTCTACAAAGTGAGATCTTTCAGCATGATTTTTGTTTTTGTTTAAATTTGTGCAGCATTCTGAACGGTAATGTCCATAAAGATGACACTGAAAGCACTCCACTTAAGACTTATCATGTCTCTTTTCTTTGCCTTGAGAATCACCAGCCTTGTTCTTCTCCTTTTTGTGATGCATGTGCTTTCCCTTCCATCTGTCTTTCTCATGAACAACTCCTTTTGCAAACAATGCTACCTCATCCTTCTCTTGTTGGTTTTTTTCTGCTCATGAACTAATAAAGAACTCTACAATTCGTCAATTGAGAGAGTATCGATATCCTTGGATTCTTCGATAGAGCAAACAATATAATTGAATTTTGACATCATCGAATGAAGTATTTTCTCAATGATGGTACCAGCAACTTTTCACCATGAATTCACATCTTATTGGCAATAGCCATTGCTCTTGAGAAATACCAAGTTACGGACTTGCCGCCTTACATACGTAGAGTTTCAAAGTCAATATGAAGCGCTTATAGCTGAGCTCATTTCACCTTCCTTGTTCCTTGATACTTCTTCTTCATGGAATCCCATATTTGTTTAGAAGTATCCTTGTAAAGAATCATTTCTAGTATTGAGCGATGATATGTCATATTTTTATAGTATTTTTAGCTTACTTTTTATTACGAATTTTAATACTTTTAATTACTTTAATTAATTTTTCACTTAGATTTAATTATATTTTTAGGAAGTTCCCGTGATTCTTGATAAGTTTGATTTGAAGGGTTTTTAACAGAAAAATCGCCAAAAATCGCATTGAAGAAGGTTGGGGCTGAAATTGGGAGTCTGAAAGCTCAACATGGCCAAGTTAGCGGAGTACTAAAACGAGATCAAGAGTTTAGAGATAAAAACAAGTCAAGGGCGTGGCCTTTGCATGGGCTGCATAGAAATACTAAAAGGACTCATCTCAAGCATTACTCAAGCCCAACTTGATGAAAGAAGACTCCTAAATGGAAAATGAATCCAATTTAAATCAGTTTTCTACTTGGATTCGAAGACACCCTATAAAGTCTATATAAAGAGAGATCATAACAGTAAAAGGGAGGATCATTATTCATTCATTCATTCATTCATTGATTTTTCATTGAATTCTAGATCTCAAATCTGAATTCTATTATTTTCTTAGTTTTTCTCTATTTGTAAGAATTCAAGTAATCAAGTTGTGTAAAAAATCAAAGGAGTCGTCTACGCTATTGTTTGACTAGTTTTTATCTCTAAACTCTTGATCTTGTTTTTATTTCCATTAATTCTTATTATTTATGGAATTATTTTCAGATTTTATTGAGTTTTATTTAATTACTATGTCGAACTAAACTCCTATACTAGGGATTTGATGTAGCTTAACTTCTACCCCAATTTATGATATTAGATTTTTTTTTTCAAGTTATAATTTATTACTAAACTTAATGCTTCTAGGCAGAGTTTCTTCCCTGGATTGATTTGTTTCATTAATCGCTACTGAAAGAAGGGTTTTTGATAAGAAAAGGGTAATAAATTACATGAAAATAATAACTTGATGCGGAAGCTATATGGTTTGACTCATGCGGGGTTCTCATAATTTAATAGCCTTAGGTTATGAATTCTTGAACAAGCCATAAAACTTAATAATTTAATTCATGTTTAGTTGCACTATTGAGAGATAGGCAATTAATGGGATTAAAATAGCTAACAATACATCGGAAGAGCTTATTAGTGACTTTAGGGTTGTTTCCCCTGCTTGAACAATTAAAGTTGAGTAACAAATTGATAAAATAAATTAGGTAGAGTTAAGTGAAGTCAATATCCCTAGTAGCCTTTAAACCTTGATTTCTTTTCATCAATTAGTCTTATTTGAATTCTTTTCTACTATTTTATTTTATTTTACTTTACTTTTACAAATATTCTCTTTTATTATCGTTTAAATAATAATAGATTAAAATAATTTTAGTACTTGGTATACAATCTTCGTGGGATGATATTCTACTCACTCTTTATTACTTATTGCGATTTCATGCACTTGCGAAAATTGCGGTCAAGTTTTTGGCGCCATTGCCGGGGATTGGAGTTACCAATATCAATACTAATTAATCTATTATTAATTTAGAAATTTATTTTTCTGTTATTTAAATTTTTTTTTTCTAAAGTTTCTTTCAGGTGTTTATGCAAAGACAATCTCAAAGTAGTAAACTTTTAGTTTTTGGTCCAGAAATTGAAAGGACTTGTCTAAGGAACAACGCAGCAAAGAGAAATCGAGGGCATGTACAACGAAGGCAATCAACCATGGCTGGATTAGGAAATGAGATTCATAACTTGGTTGTAACACCCACCGTCCAATCCCAGAGAACCAGACGGCAGCTGCCACATTCGATACTGAAGCACCGTCTTATGTCACTCACTGTCTCTAAATCATATATTAGAAGTGGTTAGATTTTCATAAGGAGACAAGTAATTTAAAATTAAAAAAAAAATAAAGTTTAGGAAATTCCTACGAAAATTTCGCAAGAGTTTCCTCTAAAATTTAACTTGCCACACAAAGAAAATTTACACACTTTCAATATCAACCTCTAAACCTCAACTCCAAATCATTGCAAAGGTTACGCAGCATTTCTAAAATTTAAGATCAAGTCATCTTATCATATTTTTATCCATTTAAGAAATAAATATATGATCATACATTCACCATTCAAATAATCAAATAATAACACTTATATATCCACAAATCTCATTATTTACATTCTCAATATTTACAAACCCAATATTGTTACTATAGGTCTATACATGTCATATTTTACATTAATATTCATGTCTTACTCAAAAATGATATATCTACTCGGATGCCCTCTTCTGGTCCTGACAATTGCCCTCTGCTCCTAACCTGCGCGTGATAAAAATGAATGCACTTAGTGGAAGACTCAGTGGTCCTAAATAATTATAAACTTATAATATCCAAAGAACACCAAATAAATAATTTCAAACAATACATTTTTTAAAACACCGAAATTGTATTAATTAAATTAAAATATTTGAAAGATCACAAGAAATTCACACTTAAAAATTTATACCAACTCAAAATAAATAAGAAAATATCGTAAAATGCCAATATGTTTTCTAGTTTCAATATAATAAATTAAAATTCTCATTTTCATTTTATCTAAATCTCATACCGATACCGAAAGAATGTAAGTAGAATCGATCGTGGCCTAATATGTTTTCTAGTTTCAATATAATAAGTTACAATTCTCATTTTTATTTTTTCTAAAGCTCATATCGATGCCGAAAGAATGTAAGTAGAATCGATCGTGGCCTGTGAAAGCACCACCTTCCAATCACATAATCGTGGCTTGTGAAAGCGCCACCCACCAATCACATAATTGTGGCTTGAGGCCATCGTGGTCTGCGAAAGCACCACAAAAATAAGCGCGTCCGCCTATTTATAAGGGCTGATAACCCTAGTATATGATCATAGCTCCACCAATAATACAGGCTGATAACCCGAGCATGCTCATATATCACAATGCATCTCATCATACTACATGTCATTCACGTATGGTAGAGCTTAGAATGATTAAATTCTTCCATAATTAGTCTCATTTCTCATTTGCCATTCCTTATTTAAATCATTTAAGAATTAACATTTATTATTTCAAAATCCCTTTACTTACAACTTGTGAAATTCAATAAAATCAAAACATATTTCAAATAAAATCTTACTTCCACAATACCCTCATATTCATAGCTTAAATTACTTTTAAAATCAATATTAAAGGAAATAAAAATATGCCTTACCACCCTAGGGTGGTTCGGCCTCTCTAAGCCATCAAAAGGGGTAAGAATTCATTTCCATACAACACCATATTTCAACCCAAAAACACTTAATTAAATCATTACTTAATCATTAAAACATAAAACCCATCTTTTCACTTTCAAACCTTCTTTAAGTCATGAAAAATGCTTAAACATTAGAATTTAAATCCAAGCTTTAAAGCATCACCAAAATACTTAATTTTAAGCTCATTTAAATCAAAATCAAACTTGAAAACCAAAGAAACTCAATGGCCCTTCACCCCCATAGGTTTGACCATTCTTCCAAAACCAAATGAGAAGTGGTTTCTTTCCGAATTAATTTCACAAATCAATAGAAAATACAACTCAAAAATCATTTACTATCATTGGAAGGCAAAGCAAGAACAAAAAACCAAAACCCTTCCTCTAAGGAAGGTTCGGCTTTGGAAGGGGAAAGGAGAAGAGGGGTGTTCCCCTCCTCTTCCAAGCATTCCATTAAGCTTATTAAACATGAAAAATCATATTAAGGCAATCAAAATGCACTTCCCCATCTCAATTCACACATTTCTACAAAAATCATTCAAACCTAAAATTCACAACTTGAAGAATTTTAAAGAAAGAAGGAAGTATTATTGCACTAACCTTTCAAGCAAGCTTAAAGAAGCTTAAAATCTCTATTCTTGGACATTCTCCTTGCCTTTTCTAGAGGGTTCTCCAACCTCTTCAAAGTAGGTGAAAAAGACATTAAACCCAAAATTAATCATAAGAAAATGAAAGAGCATTATTTAATGCATAGATTCCATGGCTAATCCTAGAATTATACTTAATAAATCACAAAATCCAAAAGTCACAACTTACCTCCTTTAATGGCAACTTCTAATCCAAGCTTAAGAACTCCAAATTCAACCTTCTACTAATTAATTACTATAGTTTAATCAAGATTCTATGATTTAATTTGGTTATTTGGTGGTAATTTGTGGTGGAAAAATAAAAGAAAATGGAGAAGAAGGAGAGCTTAAAGTTGGCGTGGAAGATGGAGATGGAAGGAGAGAGAAGGTGTTGATGGGTTAAGTAGCAAAGTCAAACTTTGCTTCCTTGGTTTATGCTAAATCAATGGCTAAGAACAATCCTAGGTAATCTCATCCAACGACTTTAAATATTTCTCAAATAATTCACTTCCAATTATTATTTAACTCCACAAATTAATTAAATTGACTCCTAAAAAATAATTCACTATTTATTCCTTAATATACCACAATAAAAATAATATTCCCTAGTTGCCACAATTCTCTGAAAATATTCACAAAATATTCTCTACCCATCTAAATCATGCAAACATGCTCTAAAAATATTAATTATAATATTAGACACATATGATAATTTTTTCGGGTTGAAATAATACCAAATCCCGGACTGATGGTACTATTCACAGAGTAGTAAGCACTATTACCGACATCGAAAAAGACTCTAAAAAAATGAACCGTTACATTAGAAGAGCAAGAGGAACAAGGGATAATGCAGTACCAGTTGGAACAAAATCAAAGAATTCCTATTCGTACTTTACATGACTACACTACCCCTTCTATTAACGGAACCACCTCTAGTATTACTAGGCCTAGGGTAGAAGCTAACAATTTTGAGATTAAACCTGCAATTATTCAAATGCTTTCTACCTCAATCCAATATGGAGGGTTACCTACTGAGGATCAAAATGCCCATATCACTAATTTCTTAGAGATTTGTGATACCTTTAAACAAAATGGAGTTTTTGAGGATGCTATTAGGTTGAAATTATTTCCCTTTACCTTGAGAGATAAGGCATGTGCTTAGTTACAATCATGCCCTGTAGGAAGTTTTACCACATGGGATGAGCTAGCTTGAAAATTTTTGGCAAAATTCTTTCCATCTTCAAATACCACCAAGCTGCGCAATGAGATATTAACCTTTGCCCACCACGATCAAGAAAGCTTGTATGAAGCTTGGGAGAGATTTAAGGACTTGTTGAGAAAGTTCCCACATCATGCTCTTCTTAAGTGGCTCTAGGTACAAACTTTCTATAATGCATTGTCTCCTAATATTAAGATTACTTTGGATGCAACTGCTAGAGGATCCTTTGAAAGGAAAGGAATTGATGAGGCATATGATTTGATAAAAGAGGTGGCGAGCAATAGTCATTATCAAAATTCTTTGGAAAAGAAGAAGATTGCAGGGATCTATGAGATTGATGCCATAACTGCATTTAATGCTAAGGTGGATAATATGGTAAGAAAATTGGAGTTATTAACTGCTAATTTTGTTAATTCTATTGTGCAAGCTTGTGATAGGTGCAATGGTCAGCGTGGAATTGGGGAATGTATGTTGGGTAATGTGAACCCTTAAACTTTGGAGGAAGTCAACTACATGATGAATCAAGGAAGGAAGAATTACCCATATTCAAATTCTTATGACAACAAGTTGAGAAATCAACCTAATCTCTCGTATGGGAATCCAAACAACGCCTTGAATCCACCACCAAGCTTTCCTCCACAAGAAAAAAAGGCACATGATGATCTCCTTACTGCTCTTTCTAAATCTCACATGGAGTTTATGAATGAAACTAGGGAAAATCACAAAATCCAACAAGCAGCGATTAGGAATTTGGAAATTCAGTTTGGACAGTTTACAAGCATGATGGCCTCAAGACCTCAAGGTACGTTAGCTAATAACATTGAGAAAAATCCTAAAGAACAGGTACAGGTACAGGCTATTACCTTGAGGAGCGACAAAGAGTTGGAGGACCACCGAAAAAGGAAGAAGGAAAGAAAGAGAAGAAGGACACTCCTATTATTGATCTTGAGGAGAAAGAAGAGTTAAAACCTTATGTGCCACCCATTCCTTTTCCTCAAAGACTCAAGCAATCCAAGGATGACAAGAGCTTCCTCAAATTTCTTGATGTTTTCAAAAAGCTTCAAATAAATATTCCTTTTGCCGATGCTCTTGCTCAAATGCCTAATTATGCCAAATTCTTGAAGGAAATTTTGAGCAAGAAAAGGAAGATTGATGATCAAGAAACCGTAATGTTAACGGAGGAGAGTACTGCAATCATTCAAAAAAAATTGCCTCCTAAGTTAAAGGATCCAGGAAGTTTTTCTATCCCTTGTAATGTTGCAAATCTTGATTTTAATAAGGCTTTAGCTGATTTAGGTGCAAGTATCAATCTTATGTCTTATGAAGTCTTTAAAATGCTAGGAATAGGAGAATTGAAACCAAGAAGGATGTCCCTACAATTAGTGAATCGTTCAATCAAATATCCAAGGGGAATTGTGGAGGACGCACTCATCAAGATAGGTAAGTTTATTTTTCCTGTTGATTTTGTTATTCTTGACATTGATGAAGATAAAGAAGGATCCCTCATTCTTGGAAGACCTTTTCTTGCAACCGCGCAAGCTTTGATTGATGTTCATGATGGTAAGTTGACTCTAAGAGTAGGTCAAGTGGAAGTTGTTTTTTATGTTCTAAAATCTTGAAAACTTCTTATGGATTCTAGTGATTTTTTTAGAATTGATGTTGTTGATAATTGTGTGGATAACATTTTGCATGCTAAAAACATTAATAACATTGATAAACAAAACATCACAACTAAGGAAGAGAGTGAACTTCCTAAGCAAGAACTGAAACAGCTTCCTTCTCATCTTAAATATGCTTTCTTCGGTGATAATAATTCTTTTCCTGTTATTATTTCTTCTCACTTGTCAGTTGATCAAGAGGAAAGGTTGTTGCAGATTTTAAGGAAGCATAAAAAAGCCTTAGGATGGTCAATTTCAGATTTGAAGGGAATAATTCCAAGTGTATGCATGCATAAAATTTTGATGGATGATGACTACAAACCTACAATTGAGCACCAAAGGAGATTAAATCTAAATATAAAGGAAGTAGTTAAAGCCGAAATCATTAAACTCTTGGATGCGGGAATCGTTTATCCAATTTTAGATAGTAGCTGGGTAAGCCCTGTGCAAGTTGTTCCTAAGAAAAGAGGTATGACAATTATCTTTAATAATAATCATGAATTCATTCCTACTAGAACCGTCACAGGTTGGCGTGTGTGTATTGATTATCGTAAATTGAATAAAGCAACACGTAAAGACCACTTCCTTTACCTTTCATTGATCAAATGCTTAAGAGACTTACAGGTTACCCTTATTATTATTTTTTAGATGGTTATTCAGGGTATTTTCAAATTTTCATAGCCCCCGCGGACCAAGAAAAGACCACTTTCACTTGCCCTTATGGTACTTTTGCATATAGGAGAATGCCCTTTGGATTATGTAATGCACCTGTGACTTTTCAAAGGTGTATGATATCCATATTTTCTGACATGGTTGAGAAATTCATTGAGGTTTTTATGGATGATTTTTCTGTATTCGGTTCTTCTTTTGAATCTTGTTTTCATAACCTTTCTCTTGTAATGCAGCGATGTGAGGACACTAACCTTGTTTTGAATTGGGAAAAATATCATTTTATGGTTAGTGAAAGTATTGTTCTAAGGCACCGGATTTCTAAAAAGGGAATTGAGGTAGACAAAGCAAAGATTGAAGTAATTGAAAAGTTACCACCTCCAAATTTAGTTAAAGGAGTTAGAAGTTTTCTTGGACATGCCGGATTTTACAAGAGATTCATCAAGGAATTCTCAAAAATCACTAAACCTCTTTGTAATTTATTAGTTAAAAATGTTGAATTCAATTTTAACAAAGAGTGTTTAAATGCTTTTGACAGGTTAAAAAAAGAACTAATTTGAGCTCCTATAATTGTCGCACCTGACTGGAGTTTACCATTTGAGCTTATGTGCGACGCTAGTGATCATGCTGTAAGAGCCATACTTGGGCAAAGAAAGGAGAATAAGTTTCATGTCATCTATTATGCTAGTCGTACCTTAAATGATGCACAACTCAACTATGCCACCAATGACAACGAGCTCCTGGCTATTATTTTTGCATTTAATAAATTTAGAGCATATTTGATAGGAGCTAAAATAATAGTCTATACTGATCATTCAACTATTAAATATTTGCTTGAAAAGAAATAAGCAAAACCTAGATTAATTCATTGGGTTCTTCTCCTGCAGGAATTTGATATGGAGATTCGTGACAAGAAAGGGACTGAGAATCTCATGCCTAATCACCTTTCCAGACTTGCGTTGGGGAAGGATAAGTAAAAAGAAGTTCAAATCAATGAAGACTTTCCCCATGAGCATCTCCTTCTCTTAGCACGTAAGCAAGCTCGATGGTATGCTGATATAGTAAATTTTCTTGCTTGTAAAATCCTTCCTCCTAATCTTTCTTACCAGCAAAAGAAAAAGTTTTCCCATTATGTTAAGTTCTATTATTGGGAGGACCCTTTCTTGTTCAAATATTGTAATGACCAAATGTTTAGAAAGTGTGTGCCGGAGGAAGAGATGGAAAGTGTTCTCAAACATTGTCATACTCTTGAATGTGGAGGACATTTTGGAGGAAACAAAACAGAGGCACGAGTATTAGAAAGCGGTTTGTATTGGCCCAATTTATTTAAAGATGCTTTTAACTTTGTTCGTCTTTGAGATAGTTGCCAAAGGCTAGGTAATATCTCCAAGAGACAGGAGATGCCATTCAACAACATTCTTGAAGTGGAGATCTTTGATGTTTGGGGTCTGGATTTTATGGGACCATTCCCATCTTCCTATTCCAATCAATACATTTTGGTGGCGGTGGATTACGTGTCTAAATGGTTGGAAGTCATTGCCTTACCTAACAATGATGCCAAGAGCATGATGAACTTCATCAAGAAATACATCTTTACGCGACATGGTACCCCTCAAGCAACTATCACAAATGGAGGTAAGCATTTTTGTAATAGATATCTTGATTCTCTCCTTGCAAAATATGGTGTTACTCATCGCGTAGGTACTCCTTACCATCCACAAACAAGCGGGCAAGTTAAGGTAACTAATAGAGAAATCAAAAAGATTCTTGAGACTGCAGCTAATCAATCGAGGAAGGATTGGTCCAAGAAACTTGATGATGCACTTTGGGCCTATAGGACTGCATTCAAACACCAATCGGGATGTCTCCATATCGAATGGTTATGGTAAGGCTTGTCATCTACCCGTTGAATTGGAACATAAAGTGTATTGAGCAATACAATTCTTGAATTTCAACACTAAGGAGATAGGGCAATAAAGACCACTTCAACTGAACATGATGGATGAAATAAGGATGCATGCCTATGAGAGTGCCAAGATTTTATAAAGATTGAACCAAGAAGTGGCATGACAAGCACATTATTTTACGAGGTCTAAGAGTCGGACAAAAGGTATTACTCTATAACTCTAGACTTCGTCTTTTTACAGGTAAATTGCATTCCCGGTGGTCCGGACCCTTTGTTGTTAAAGAAATTTTCCCACATTGAGCGGTCAAGATTCTTGATGGAGATCGAAGCTTCAAAGTTAATGTTCAAAAATTGAAGATTTATTGACATGAAGTTTTTGGCCCAGTCAAAATCACTATGAGCCTCACTTGAAAGAAAGGGAGTAATGATTCAAGCTTAAAGACAATAAAGAAAAGCGCTTGTGGGAGACAACCCATATTTTATTTTGATTTTTAATCATTCTCCTTTTTAGTATAGTTTTAGTAGCATTGCTTTATTTTAGTAATTTTATGATCTAGCAAAATTACCCAAGCTTAAAAGTGTTAATTTTTGCATTTTTTGGTACTTAGGGACTGAGGTCAGAGAGATCCACAGGCTGGCTATATAAAATGTCATGCCCATGGCTCAAAATCACCAAATTGAACTGGAGAGGCAGTGGACTCCACGGTCGTGGCACCACTAGGCCACGGTTGTAGTGCACGAGCAACGTTTAACTGGCTTCAGCACAAAATTCCTTAACTCTCATACCACTCCACAGGCAGGGTGTGGCATATGCCATGCCCGTGGAGTGCCCAGCAGGTAAGTATTTTCAGATATTTAAAAAAAAACTTACAGACCAGTCCACGGCTGTGGCCCGCACACGCCCAAAATGGGATGTGGAGGCAGGGCACTCCACGGGCGTGTGCCACCCACATGGCATGCCCAGCACCACCACACCCCACCTCATGCATGCCACGGCCGTGGCATACAAAGCCACGCCCGTGGCACGCACGGGAGGAGCAATTTAAAAGGCACATTTTTACCCTAACCTCTCCCTTTTCCTCTCAACTCTTTCCCTCTCAACTCCTTCTCTCTCTCTCTCTCTCTCTCTCTCTCTCTAAACCACCTTCACCACCCTCTCTCTGTAAAAAACCACCATAACCACCATCATTCTCTCTTCTTTTCTCCTCTTTTCTCTTCTTCTCCACTAAATCTCTCACCCATAGCACCCAAAAGACAAAGAACCTCTTCTTCTTTAAAAGCACAATCAAATGCTCCGGTTCCCGCGCAAAACCCACCAAGAGGAAGAAAAGCCACCACCACACCACCACCGGAGAGTCCACCACCACCATTCCCACTTCCAAACCCAGAAGCCATTGAAAGGTACAACATTCTTGTCTCAAAGCCTATGATTCCAAATAAATTTATTGATGAACATGCTTTGAGTCTTGTGGTTTTAAGGGATGCAGTGATTGAACCTTTACAAAGGATTGGGTGGGGTAGCTTTATCACTATGAAGGACTATGTGTATGCACCTTTAACTCTTGAATTTTTAAGCACATATGCCTCCTACATTTATCTTGTCGTCGAAAGTGTTGAGTCAAAAGTAGCCTTTCACCTTAATGGTAGGAGACATGAACTAACAATTGATGAACTTAGTCATATTTTTTGCTTTTCTACTGAAGATGCTAGTTGTTGTGTGCCTTTAAATTTTGGTGAACGTGATGCATGGGAACAACTTATGGGTTTACGCGGGTACAACTCTAAAGGTGCCAGGGCTTCAAATCTTAGAAACCCAGCTTACCGTTACATTCATAGGTTTTTTGCCCATACAATTTTTGGTAGGAAGGAAAGTGATGGTGTAGTTAGGGTGAACGAGTTATTTTTTCTATGGGCAATTGATAATGGCATTAGATTGAACGTGGGATACTGGTTGGGTGTAAGATGGAGAAAAGTTGCGAGAGGAAATATAGGTAGTATAGTCATGGGAAGTTTTGTCAAAAGGATTGGGATATACATTAGGGCATTTAATCCAGATAAGTCTCCCTATGCAGTGCTAGACAATGGAAAGAACACCCATTTGGACATTGATACAATGTTGAGAATGAGAATGATAGTTAGGCATGGTGATACATATCGGTTAGCTAGGATGGATGAACAACCTGAGGTTGGAGAGGAAGTTCAGGAGGAAGGGGAGGTTGGCGATGAAGACGAAGGTGGAGATGCTAACATAGGGGGTGTACCTCCCACATTTTCTTCTTTTTCTAGGCAGGTCCTTCCCATGCAGCAGCATAGGCTGAGACCGATGAGGTGCTAGCCCGCATTCTTTCTCGCATGGGCTTGTTTGATAGTCGAATGGAGCAAATGGAGACAACGATGTCCGATCGCTTCACTAGTTTGGACATTTCTTATGGAAGCATCGACTCCCGTCTTGAGACCACGCAACAATAGTATATGGGATTGACTAGCCTGCTCCAAATGATAATCCAGATGCTACAACCTCCTCCACCTCCTCCTCCTACGGATTGAGTCTCCATTTTATTTGTTACTTAGTTATTGTCTACTTTTTCTTTTGCATATCGTTCTTAATTATATTTTAGTTGTATTTTTCGTTTGACTTATTTGTTTCTTCACTGACTATCTTTTATTTAGTTACTCTCTTTTTCAACTTCTAGCTATTGCATTCTAGTTCATCTTAAATCTTTTCCTCCATACAATGATGGTAATAGGTTTTTCAAAACATTTTTTCTTCCATAATTCTTTCATTATGTGTTGAGGCATGACATTAAGTTTGGGAACTCATTTGATTTGTCTTTCACATTGAGGACAATATGCTAGATTAAGTTGGGGAAGGAAAATTTTAGTTAAAATTTCTATTTTTATCAGTTTAATTTGGTTGGAATTATTATGAACAAGATTTAAAATTATCATAATTTAATAACTTGATTATAAATTTAGTTGTTTTCTATTCTAGCATGTTTTAGTTTAAATTTGAACTCTTTAACTTAATAATATTCCTTGGTGTAA